>PVIH01008006.1:0-71897 GCA_004025045.1 Sigmodon hispidus
TCCCTCCCTCTCTCTCTCTCTATTTCTCTCTCTCACACACACATAGACACATTAAAAAATAAAAATATGCATTTAAGTTCAAGTGAGTGGACAATTGACTGTTCACTGTGTCTTATATTGATTTCTTTCATCCAATTTTGTATGCAAAAGAAATTTAGAATAAAAATTACATTTGCCAAAAACACCTTTAAAATGAATACAAATTTTTCTTTAGTTCTTTTCTCACTGTAAATTAATAGGATGTGTGTGGCTTTATAAAACTTCTGACTCCATTTAAAATTTTCAAATGAATCCATATACTGAATCGAAAAACGCTGTGTGTGTGTGTTTGTACATGTTTGTATATGTCTGTGTAGTTGCATTTTACAGAGGTAAATTCCTGTTTTCACATAGAATGGATTATGTTGCAGTGCGCAGGGCAGGAAGAAAGAAAGTGAGACAGCCTTTACTCAGCAAAGCTACTGAGAAAACTTGAGAGTGAGAAAATAGCAAGTTAGCTATGGCTCTCCACTAAGTGGCCACACTTCTAGTTACCCTTCCTCACCCCAGTCACATTCTCTCTTCTCTGCAGCCAAGCCTCCCATAAGGTTCTCTGATGAGTAAATTCAACCCAAAGGAGATGCACACTTTGCTAATGACTGGGGAAAAGCAATACTAAATAATACTCCTTCCTTCCAGCTCAAGATGTCCGAATTCTGGGAGCATACTAGTGAAAATAAAGCCATAAAGCCAAGCATCTCTTTACGATTAAACTCCTTGCTGTAGGTTGGGAAAGGCTACTAAATTTTCTACTGATGCAGAGATACTTAAGCCAAACTAGGAACTATTGAAAGAGTTCAGTACTGCCTGAGCAGAGGGGTCATCTGGTACTATGTGAAGTTCACCCTTGATCTTTTAAGAGGTAACTTTAGAAGCCTTTTTTTTTGGACTGAAAACAATCTCTTTCCAGATGGTGCCTTACACACCTAATGATCCTAGACAACTGGATCTGGCATCCCTCAGGGCTACCCTTGTTTCTTGTATACTTCAAACTCTTCTGATTGGTTGTAAATCTTTAGCTGCAAGTCGCACTTGATATCTCAAGACTTTCTGGTTTCATTTAGGTATGTACAGAGGATTGGTTGTTCTGGTCTTTGAGGCTGAATGAATGCAGTTTGACCTTCCAAACCATGTAAAACCAGAACATCTGAAAGCCTAAGGCTCCTCTAGGAGACATTCATGTGACATGAAAAAAATCTTTTGTTTGTCCTCACAATTCATAATTCTAACTTGAAAAATAGCCATATTCTTTGTCACCATACCAATTTCCTTTGTCCTGAATATAGACAGGTAGCTACATATAGGTAAAGATATTAGTGATTGATTATCTTCTGTATAGTGTCAATGAAAATATGGTTACACTTGGGATTTCCCATTGTCAAACATCTTTCAATCAAGGTCTAATAAACACCTGCTCTGTGACAGACATCATAGATTGGTCTTGGAGACACAGTGTTGAAAAAGCAAAAATATCCATATGCAGTTTCCATGCTTATCTCTCAGAAATCATGTCATTACCAAAGGCATTGAAGATTTCTGGACTCTGGATTCTTCTTTATGTCTATTTACAAATGTGTGTTTTTAATATGAGGGTTTTTTTTTCAACAAAGCTTTATTTGACTTGGTGTTTGCCTGGAACTGGGAGCTGGAACTACAGACAGTTGTGAGCTGCCATGTGGGTGCTGGGAATTGAACCCTAGTCCTCTGGAAGAACAGTCAGTGCTCTTAACTGCTGAGCCATCTCTCCAACCCCTTAATATGAGGTTTTTATGAACATGTGAGTTATATACATAAAGGTGTACAAATAAAGAATATAGCTTGGAGAATTTTTATCAAGTAAACATATCCATGAAATAAACAGCCAACCAAACAGCAGAATGTTACAATTCCTCTGGGATCTTGGTATTTTGTTTTCTTTTTTAGCCTTCCAGATAACCTTCTTAACTACTTTGCCTGACTTCTAACATCATGTGCTAATTTTGTCTTGTCCTTAACTTTATAGGTATAGAATCTGCCTTCATTTGTTCAATTTCATGCTTATGTGATGCCTCTGAGTTTTTGCATATGGTTAGGCTTATTTATAATCCTTACTCCTTCACTGTTAAATTGCATTATAATCCATTTATCTAGTATGTAACATACTTGTGGAATGTAGTCCTGATGTTTATATTTCCTGGTTGGGGCTATTAGGATTTCTGTATGCATCTTTTGGTGAATATTTCTACCAAGAATATACTTATGAGATGGATTGTTAGGTCAAAAGTTACCCATGAATTCCTCTGGTTTACATGCCAACAAGTATTCTTTCTAAGTATTTGCACTAAATTTCAGTCTCAGCAGTAGTGTATGAAGCCTGCCAGTTACTCCATGTTTTTGCTCAACTCGGTATTATACATTCTTTCATTTTCATGTGCATTTTAAAGTAAAAAACCCAAATCCAATAGTCACTGGTGCTTTGTATGAGCAATGAGAAATTGTAAAGTTTATAGCAAATATTAATGCCTTAGACGTTCATCTGGGCCCACAATTCAGGATGGCATCATATTGAATTATTCTAAACTCTCCTGAGCTGTTAATGAAATCAAAACCACTGTTTATACTAGAAAACCTGAAGATTTTTGTTTTACTCTTGGTTTGAGCCTTTGTTAAACCAACAGTGGCCCACCAGTACCCCCCACAAAAGGATCTAATGAAGAAAACTAATACGGAACAAACATCCAGTTGAGTATGAGATAATGTTCCATATCAATCTAAAAGTGATAAAATAGGAACAATTATAGGTCACTAAAAAAATCTAATGCTCTGCCTTCAGAGCTGTAGGGAGATAAATGTCATTTTGAAATTAGCTTGCTGAACACACTATAAAGCCAGGAGGAAGTATAAGCCAGGAGGAAGTATAAATATAATGAGTCCAGTCCCAGGTCTACTACAGCTGAAGGAAGGAGAGGTCTTATCCTGGGACCAAGGAAATGTCCTAACTTGAGTTTGGAATCCCAGAATCCATATAAAAACCAGACACAGTAGTACTTGTCAGTAGTGCATGTTAGTCATCTGAACATTCTTGTTGTAAGATGGGAAGTGAACACAAGAGAATCTTCTAGAAGCTCAAGAGTTAGCTAACCTGGAATGTCCAGAGAAGCAGCAAATCCTTAAGCAAGCTGGAAGATAAGAACAAGATAAGAACGGTTGCCCTCTGACCTCCACACACATGCTGTAGCAAACATGTGCCCCCCCGCCCCGCACACACACAGAGCATACACACAGAATAAATATTTTTTAAAAGAAACTTATTCTTAGAAAACTATTGATGATTTCCTCTTTTCTTTTCAGTCTAAGGTTTATACACGCACACCAACCTTATATCTGGACTTCAAGTTGGACCAAGGAGCAAAGCATTCCCAGCCTATTCCTAAAGGTATGGCAGGCTCTGGAGTTTGGTAGCTATGTCAGAAAAAAAAAATCAGATCAAAGCCAAAGCAGCTGCTTTCTTGAGAATGCAAACTTCTACATGATAGTCTAGAAACTTTCTTTTTAAATTAGTAAAGATTGCATTTGCATGCTTCCGTAGAATAGGTGACAAATCCAAAAGTGTGGCCCTTTTCCCGTTTGCTATCTGATATTGGACACTGAAAACTTCTCATTTATTTGTAGTTTCAGTGATATTGGTTATCTCTGTTCATACCTACTAGGTATCAACTTATGCAGCTTGTATTTTATTATGAAGTTACTTAAATCAAAGTCACCTCTTCTCTCTTTTTATGGCACCATTTTCCTAGGTCAGATTTCATTATATCTCCAAGAACTGCCGAAGTTCATTTTATTTGGATGCTTTATAGCATCAAATATTCCTCGAAATGTGTGGCCCATTGGCTATGTCTCAAACATGTTTAGTTTATCATATTTGATGGTGTTATTACTCATGGTAAGGTCTGGGTTATGTTTGGCTTCTGGCATAAGTAATCTAATTTACTGTTGACTTGGTTGTGTTATTACCAGACTAATTAGATAGAGATGGATGCACACATTGCTATCATCGTACCTCTGATATCAAGAAAATGCCTGTGTCCCAAGGGAAACAGTTAAGGGAGAGCCTGGATACATTCTTCCTGAACCTTACCAGGTTTTATCTGAATTCTTTCCCATAAATAACCTTAGAATCATTTTTTTACCATCTCTTTCTTTCCTTTGGGCTAAGCACGTTTCTGTCGGGTTGTGCTAATCTTGCAGAAAACATGTTTCATGCAGTGGTGATTTGGAAGACAGTTGATAGCAGGAATTGAGCCTGATGATTCATCATTTACAAAGAATCTAATCCGTCGAGTTTTTGACAGTACTAGATTTCTTTTGCATTGGCCACACATTTTTCCCATTAGCTCTTGGCTAAAATAAGGATAAGTAGGGTCCATTTTTTTCCATGGTGACTTTTAGCATCTTTTCCAAGGACATCTGATTTTTTAAAAACAGATATACTGACAATATTAACATTCATCATGAAGGACATAAATTTATATTTCCAGGAAATAATCTTTTTTCAGGAAACTTATACCTTCTGATCCTCAGGACCCCTTTTGTCTGCTGACTGTTCATTTTCTCAGTCTTTCTATATAGCATCTCTACTTCAGAGTACTTTAAAGCATAGCTTAGAGTGTTAATTATGGAAAACTGTTATGATGTGGAAAATTTTTCATTCAGTGAACCTTTTCCTTCTTTTACAACTTTTCTTTATGATGTAGATAGAGCAATAACAAAACTATCTTAAACAATGTATAGTGTACCACTCCACTAGGCAGAATAATGTCCTCCCTCTGATGTTTATGTACTAACTCCAAGGACCTGAAACTGTGTGACAAAGGTGACTTTGCAGCTATGTGTGGTGGAGCTCATTTATAGTTTCAGATCCAAGGTCATCCTTGGCTACATAGAAAATTTTGAGGCCAGTGTAAGCTCATGAGACCACATCTCAAAACGCCAGCAAAAAAGTGTCATATGTGTTAATGTAGACCTCTAATCACGGTATCCAGGACGTAGACACAGTAGCAGGAGTTCAGGGTGTCTCACCTACATAGAGAATGCAAGGTCAGCTGAGCTACTTGAGACTCTGTGTAGAAGAAAGGAGGAGGGCTTTGCAGTTCTGAGTAAATTAAGCTTCTTGAGATGGAGTGTTCTATGGTTTCAACCTGTGTAATGAAGGCTTGGTTCTCAGCTTATGTTGCTACTGAAAGGGAAGGGACAACTCTAAAAGGCTGTGCCTGAGGTTGGGGATGTGCTCCTGAAGATGGGGTTGGGGATGTGCTCCTGAAGAGATACCGAGGCCCTAGATTCTCCTCCTCTTTCTTTTTTTTTTTTTTCTTTTTGGCTGCTGTGAATAGAGAAGTGTGCTCTGTAGATTGTCATGTTGCACTACCTCATACAAGCCCAGGAGCAACATGGACTGAGAGTTCTACACCATGAGCCAAAGTCAACTTTTCTCTTTTAAAGGTGATTGATTGCCTTAGGTACTGCTCCAGGAATGGAGCCCAACTAATGATGAGAAGTTAGTGTGGGTAACCCAGGTGGGCACACTGTCACCATCAACATCTATGTAAATAAAAGATACCAGGCAAATCAGAGTAGGAGGAGCTATGACGTAGAGGCAGAGTGATGTCAGTACGATTTTTGCAGTGACAGTGGTAAAGTAAGATATCATCTGAAACAGTGTCAGAATAAATTGGCTTATGTGATTGCCTTGGAGTGAAAGAAAAGGAAGAGCCACCTCTTTCCCATTCAATTTTAAAAGTGAATTTCAATATTGTATACTAATTAATCACATCACAGTGTCTTTATGTAATAATTTTTAATGTAGCTAATATTTTAGTATAAATTTTACTGTTGTAATATTTTTGCTATTAAAACTTTTTTTAGCATCTCCTAATATGTTATTTTATTTCATAATGGAACACTCCATTTTTTTTTCAGAATCTTATGATGTAGTCCTGGCTGTCCTGGGACTCATTATGGCCTCAAACTCAGAGAGATCCACCTGCTTCTGCATCCCAAGTGCCGGGTGTAAAGGCATGCCCTACCATTCCTAGCATAGATTTTTTGTTTTATTTCACATGTATGAGTGTTTTGACTGTGTGTATGTATGTGTACCACATGTGTACTTAGTACCTGTGGACATCAGATAAAAGGCATTGGATCTCCTGGGAAGTGAACCTGGATTTTCCACAAGAGCAACAGTACTCTTAACCACTGAGCCATCTCAGAGCCCTAAATGGAATTTGGGTTTTTTTTGTTAAATTTACACTTCTAGTTATTCTAAAATTATAAAAATAAGTACAAGGACTTGTACTATTGAACTTAAATTTTATATCCTAGGATGAAATTGTTTTTAATGCATGAACATAGAACTACATTTAAAAAAAATGTGCTAGTACATTTCTTTTTTGTTTTTGTTTTTCTTTCTTTCTTTCTTATTTATTTGCCTTGGTGTTTGCCTGGAACTGGAACTACAGACAGTTGTCAGCTGCCATGTGGGTGCTGGGAATCGAACCCGGGTCCTCTGGAAGAGCAGATGGTGCTCTTAACCGCTGAGCAATCTCTCCAGCCCCCGCTAACACATTTCTTTAATCCCAGCACTCAGGAGCCGTTTGAAGTTGGAGCTAGTCTGAGCTGCTAAGTGAGACTCTATCTAAAAAAGAAAAAAAAGGAGGAGGGAAAGAAGGAAAGAAGGAAAGGAGGAAGGGAGGAGGAAAGAAGCTAGGAGGCTCACCCAAGGACAAGGATTGCCATGAACATCTTCAGTAGCTGCAGCTCAGTGAATCATCCTGCTGTAATCCTTATACTCATATCTTCCTGTTTGTCATAAGTATTCTAGAGCTCTTCCTGTATTGATTGACATGACTGTGATTTTTCACCTGATGTCTTGCTTCATACTAAACCAACTAGTGGACCTTTAGGGACTTCTCTTCCTCTTGCTGTTTATGTTTATAAAATGTTTATAAGATGGGTTGTGAGATCATAAAATCCATCCTTTTTTGTTTATTTGTTTTTAAGACAGGGTTTCTCCATATATCCCTGGTTGTACTGGAACTCACTCTATAGAATAGGCTGGCCTCTGTTGTAAAAAGTTTCTCCTGGCACCTGTTTGGCCCTGGGAGGTTTGCGACCTGGCGCGCGCGGTGGCAGCGGTTTTTATCCCCCCAAGAAATGAATCACAAGCTTATATTCTTTAAACTGTTTGGCCCATGTCTTATGCCCATTACTAGCTAGCTCTTTCTTCTTAAATTAACCCATTTCTATTAATCTTCCCGCCACGTGGCTCAGCCCGTGGCTGGCCGGTACCTCTTACATGTCTGTTCCTCTTGGGGGTCGGATGAAGACTGGCAAACTCCACCCTTCTTCCTACCTGCTTGTGCTCTGATTCTCCACTCACTTCTACAGTGTTCTACATGGACCAAAACAGCTCCTTTATTTACATTATACAGAGAATATTCCACCACAGGCCTCAAACTCACAGACTTGACTCTGCCTTCCTGAGTACTGAGATTGATGGTGTGTACCACCACTGGCACCTGGCCAAAAAATCCATGTCAGTGTCAACATTCTAAATTAAAATATTCAAGGTACTACACTATCCTAGATGCCATGGGGTGTGGGTTGCTACTGTAGTTTTTGTTTTCTTGACAATTTTATACCTGTATACAATGTTTGGGAGTCAGTCCTACTATGGAGAATTCTTGAGTATGTTTGGGGAAACAATGACCTGCCACTCTTGGCACTTGAGGTACATGGGTTCATCTTTAAGTCTAGATCACAGTCCTGTCAGAAGTGCTGACCTACATAGATGTTGAGGAAAGTGGAAAGAAAACAGATGAAAAAGAAAATGAGCTCAAATGTGTTTATATCTCCTAAGTGCTAGATATTCTCTCTCTCTCTCTCTCTCTCTCTCTCTCTCTCTCTCTCTCTCTCTCTCTCTCTCTGTGTGTGTGTGTGTGTGTGTGTGTGTGTATGTGTGTGTGTATAAGAAATGGCTTATAGTACAGAAGAATAATGGAGCATGTGAAATAGTGTGCTGGCTTAGGGAAAATATATAGTAATTCTCTGTAGTGTCTTTGGAATTTTTCATGAGTCTGAAATTATTTCAAAGCCAAAATAGAAAAATAGTTTGTTTTAAAGGAGAGGGGCAGGAGAGGACTGGACAGACAGTTCTGCCTCCTACCAGAGAGACCAGATTTCAAGTCCACAGTGAGGGGGTGGCCTAAGGAAGTGGAATGTGGAGGCTTCCGGTGCAGGCTTTTGGGATCATGGCTGCTTTGGGGTCTGACAAACAGTGTAAGCCTAAATTTGGGAATGGGTATATTCTCTCCTCAGCCTCATTGTCCTGGCTCCTTTCTTCTGTTTAACTGACTGCTGTTAGGAATGTGGTATGTCAGCAGGCCATGTTTTTCTACTCCTTCCGCCACATACGTGCTTAAGGGTAGCTGTAAATTCATTGGAATCATGAACTCCTAATGAAGACAGGAGAAAAATGGTTTGGCTTAAGCCAAGGAATGTAGGCTGAAGAAATCTCTCACTAGGGATATTTTTAAAGATCAGGAACCTCCCTGGAAATACAGCAAATGCCATAGAAAATGATTTACATATTTAAAAGCCACGTTGTACATTTGTTTTGTGTTTGGCTGAAGAACTTGTATGTGTGGCTGACTTAACTGTCCTAGGAGACTAGAAGAAAAACATGATCTTCATCTTGACACATTTTATTTGTTATTTCCCAACGGAAGAGAAGATCTTCCCAGCTGCAAAGAAGCAGTAGGGTAGCCACCATGTTCCTCGACACAAGAAAAATGTAGGCTATGTGAACTCCGATAGAATGTCAAAAACTTGAGGGTGGCGTCAATCCCTAGTGCAGGACCAAGTGAGGGGAGAGCTGATGGAAGGAAGGACCTGAAGGTCGCCCAGGGGAGAACCTCTGGCTGATACAATCCTACTTTTGGCAAGGAGTAATTTGAACAAAATGTGTTTCTTCTTAAACATATAGAATGCATTCATTTGTACTATCTGACATTTAGTCTCCTTTTGGCAGCCCTGAGAAACAGTGCTCCCTAGAAATGAAACAAAGCTTAATAGCGAGTGTAGGTGATGTCTCACTACAGAAAGGATAGAAGGGGGTTGCTCCATTGTTCCTGTTACAGCAGCTCTAACGTTCTGTGCTGTCCGCCCAGCTATGTGACCCATTTTATACCGAGCTGTGTTACACTCTGTGTCCTAATAGGCTCCTTTAACAAGGAGTGAAGACAGGTGCATGATGTAGAACTTGGTGGATCCTTGAAGCACACACTTGTCTTTCTGGGTTTTGTCAACATTTTTTTAAAGGAAAGAAACCAGACCCAGGTGATTCCTGCAGACTGGGTGTCTGTCTGACAGTAAAGTAGTACGTGAAGGAGAAAGTGGATGGGGATAATTTAAAAGATCCAAATTAAAAGCCTCAGCTGGCAACCGAGAGTGATGAGGGTTTGGCAGTTCTAGCAAGAATTACCTTTTAATGGCTTTGCAAGTGTGAAGGGAGGATTGAGTATATGAACATACTCGTGACAATGGGACGCTCTGCAACCTTTCCTAAGGATGAGTTACTGCTCCATGTTTTGACGTGGAGAGATACTTAAAAGGCAACATTGAGTCTCTTCTACTTTTGAAGCAAATACTATGTAGTACATAAAGGGGAAAAAGTTCCCAAATTGTAAACATCAAATTGCTCACCATTTATGATGGAGTAGTTCTGAGAATTACAGAAGATTTACAGTTTAGGTGGCTCATGCTTTGGTATTCTTAAAATAGCACGTTAATTTTTCTCAAGATAAAAGAAAGAAAGTTATGTGCATTTAGAAAAAATTTTTAATGATTTTCAATCCACTTTACATAATGAGAAGAAAGGATTTAGTTGTAGAGTAGAAGTCTAAATTAGGCGAAACAGCAATAGGAAAACCATCCTTTAGAGACAAACAAGCACCCTTGCAGAGCCAGGCTGTGCACACAAGAATGGGGCTCTAGATTATTAGCATGTGTTTTCAGCATTTCCGAGGGACCTTCCACCCTTATGTTAGCCCACTTGACTACCCATGGCTGTACCCTCTAGATGTTTGTATTTGCACTCAAAACATGTACCAATGATAAAGGTCCAATAGAATGGTGGGAGACTAAATGAGGAAGGATACAAGACAGCACTACTCTCAGATGGCTTCGATTCATTCTCATAAAATCTCAAAAAAAGCCTGAAGTAGATGCATGTGTTTGAAATGCTAGCACTGGGGAGGCAGAGGCACAGGGATCCCTGGGACTGGCTGGTAAGCCACCCACATCTTATCGTGATCCCCAGGTCCCAGTGAGAGACCCGGTCTCAATAAGTGGATGGCTCCTGAGGAGGGACACCTAAGGGTGGCCTCTAGCCTCCACTTAACAGGTACATTGCACACGCACAATCACACACATACACAAGGAAACTAGAAAAGCATAAAACTGTGCAATAGGAGAAGGAAAAGGTCTCTCCTGGCCTGACTAAGTATGCTTATTTGGCCAGCATTCAAATTTTCGTACGTACTCAGTTTATATTGAAGTTTGCCAGTTCATTTTCCTTTGTATTTGTGCCACTATGTATTTCAGCCCACTTACCATCATAACCACACACTTAGTTAGGGTGTATTTGCCCTTTCTGTTTCCTGTTTCACATTCTTTTGCCACCATATTTTCAACTCCCAAATAAACTCCATTCAGATGCCCACCATCCATCCATGACTGCCATTTCTTGATCTTTCTGTGGAACAAATAGGAAATAATAATCTCATCTACTCTGAGTTTGCCATTTCCAGATTCATTTCTCTCAATCAGAACATAGCTTCTCTTCTGAGCTGTGGGTACAAAGCATAAATATTTATGGAAACCAGTTGTTCATGCTGAGTGCATGAAAGATGAGCTGTTACTGATTCTCTGCTGTTAGCTCCACAGGTCACAGTACCTTTTCTTTGAAAACTTGTGTGGATAATTCCAGGGAGCTTACAGGCCATCTGAAACCCATTAATCACTAAGGATTTTAGATCCTCCTTTGTAGGGATCTAGTGAAGTCCTGAGTACATGTGTGTAGTTGACATGAGCAAACCCATGCCAAAGACTCCAATGCCTCAACAAAACCTTACTTGGGCAAGGCTAAGAAGAATGGAAAAACTTTGCTCTGGTCCAAATGTAGATGTTGACTTTGTGCAGAAAATGTCCAGCATAGCTTCCATTTCTCCCTGGGTTGGTTCCAACCTGAAGACTGCTTCCTTACAGAGACTGTTCCTCCTGAGATTCAGTAATCCTGCTTCCTTGTTCAGCTATATGTCCTAAAGCCTGGCTCCTTGTTCAGTTGTATGCAATAACAATGCTTCCCCAATAACTGTACACAACACGCACACTACTGGATACATAGTATGCAGCTTCTCTAAGAGCAAAGCCCACTGGATCCCAGATTACTCCCCACTGTTTGTGTGTGTGTGTTTGTCTCCCTGTCTCCCTGCCTGTCTGTCTCCCTGTCTGTCTGTCTGTCTGTCTGTCTTCTTATTCATTTCTGTCAATGTTCCAGTTAGGAAAATCTCTGGAACCCTCCAGGATGTGATACCTGTTACTGATATATGAACTCTTTTAGGATAAATAGAAAAAGGAGTATTTGCACTGGAAACTAGTACTCAAATAAATACAAAAACATTCCTTGGTATCATTATTCACACTTCGACCTACTTAGAAGTACAGAAAATTGAATATGAAGTGAGACTGGAGTGCTATAGCATATGGCATGGTGATAGAGCTGGAAGAAACACTTTGTAGGCTGGCAGATGGCTCAGAGGCTCAGAGAGCTTATTGCTCTATTGGAGGACTATAGTTCGGATCCTAGCACCCAGTTTATAAATGTCTATAACTCCAGCTCCCCTATGACCTTTGTGGTTATCTAACTCATACACACAAATGAAAATAAAATAATTTGTTAATACAATTTTTTGGCAGATAGCTATATTGTGAAAGTGAACTGTAAAGGGCCTACTTTGAGTGACCCTTAAATAGCAAGAACTCTAAGTCCTTTAGGTATAGAAGTACTTTTGTTTGCACGTGCTTGTGTGCATATGTGTGTGTGAGAGAGGAGGAAATATGTAAATATGTAATAGGTATTAAAAAATAGCTCACAGAACTAAAATCTTAAAATATATAAATTTCATTCTCAGCTTTTCAATTTGCATTATATATATTTGTATCATATATATAATAAAACCAAAGTGCATGTGTAATAAATATGTATAAATTGATGTTATGCACACTAATATTGTAATGTATCTGGTCCTTTTCCAGGGTGGACAAGCTTCATTTATACCCTCTCTGGAGATGTATATATTGGTGAGTAAGGGGTATGCCACTTGAGAGTCACCTGCAGTTTAATTCAAACTACTGAGAGGTTAAACTATGG
Organism: Sigmodon hispidus; assembly: GCA_004025045.1. Lineage (NCBI taxonomy): Eukaryota > Metazoa > Chordata > Mammalia > Rodentia > Cricetidae > Sigmodon > Sigmodon hispidus. The sequence continues at coordinate 12,506 of PVIH01008006.1, forward strand.
AGACTATTTAAGTAATTGAATACTGTGTCTCCTTCCTTGCCACAACAATTTGGAGCAGCATGCCTTACAGCTTCTAGAATGTTCAGTGACATAGGTCAACATAAACAAAAGGCCCAAGCAAAAAAGGCATGGGCATGGTTATACATGTTAATTCTGAGGGGTTAGCAGTTTCCATGCTCAGAAAGAAATTGAGCCCCAGTGTTCATACCCTTCTGGAGGTTAAAAAAAAAAAAAAAAAACAAGTAAGATATTCCATGTATCTCACCATTTCTTTTCCTTCTAAGGACTGTATGTTGCTTGTTGAGAAATGCATATTTGAGAACAGACCAACTCTCCTTTTATACATGAGCAGTGGGATATCTAAAGGAAGTTATTTATACCACCATCTTACATCTGTGTACCTGAGACAGGAACCAAGCTATGGTAGTGTGAAAAAGAATGGCCCCCATAGGCTGTCATTTGAACTATTGGTCCCCAGTTGGTGGTGCTGTTTGTGGATGTTTAGAAGAGTGACTTTGTTGAGGAAGCATGTCACTGGAAGTAGGCTTTGGGAGTTCAAAGATTCTTGCCATTGCTAGTTCTTACTTTTTGCTTCCTGCTCACTGTTCAAGCTACAAACTCTCAACTTCTAGCTTCAGCCACCTTGCTTTGCCTGTTGCCATACTTTTGTATCAGGATAGAGTCTTATCCCTTAGGAACCATAAACCAAACAATCACTTCCTTCTATAAGTTTCCTTTTTCGTGTTTTTTTAAACCACAACAGTAGAAAAATAACTAATCACAAGTGTTTCTCAATACCATACATACATATTCTCTTACATACACTTTGTTCAGTTACAATGGAATGTTCAAGCCAGCTTCTGTTTTCAAGCCTAGCCAGCACAGTAGCAGAAGAGGCAGGGCCCAGATGATGGGTGAAGGGCATGCAGAGCAGGCTGCCTCTGCTTGTGTCCACCCTCAACCATTCCCATCTTTCTGGAAGCAGAAAAAACTCTTTGTGTGGATGGCAACAAATGGCTGGCTGACACATTGTGCCATGAATGCCTCACCTAAATCCCATGGGGCCTTCCTTTCTCCGTACTTGCTAACAAACTTCCATCTGCCATTATCTATATTTTCTGAAATTTTGAAAGACTGCTCTGCCCCAGTCAGGAAGAACAAAAGCTCTGGAGAATTAACATTCTGGAAGTCAGCTGACTGCTCAGGTAGGCTAGCTCAGTGCCCGAGTTTCCCATAGCAGTTGTGTTTCAAGTCTTTCCCAGTGGGAGTGTGTAATCAGATGCCTGTCCTCCCATGCTGTGATAGTTTGAATAATATTTGAATACTTGGTCCCCAATTAGCAGAGTTGTTCAGAAAGGATTTGAAAGTCATGACTTTTGTTTGAGGAGGTCTGTCACTAGATGGGGGCTGAGCTTTGAGGTTTCAAAAAACTCATGCCATTTCCAGTGTACCCTCTACCTTCTGCTTATAGATTATGATGTGAACTCTCAGCTGTTCTTACCTCTATGTCTTGGTTCTACTATCATGGAATCTAACCCTCTGAAACCATAAGCTCAATCAAACAACTTCTTTTATAAGTTGCCTTGGTCTTGATGTCTCTGTCACATCTTTTTCCTGAATAGCTCTACTCATATCTGCATTGCTGTTCCCTGGCACACCATCTCCCAAATCAGCTCCGTACACAAGAATATTCATATGAGCCGTGCTTCAGGAAGGAGAAGAAGCTAGAGTTAATAAAACCAGTCAGAGGCTGGAGAGGTGGCTCAGTAGGTAAGAGCACTGGCTGCTCTTCCAGAGGTCCTGAGTTTGATTCCCACCAACCACATGGTGGCTCACAACCATCTGTAGTGAGATCTGGTTAAAAAATAAAACAAAATAAAAATTAAAAAAGGGAACCACTCACTGGCTTCCCCCTCCTCAACTCCATTCATGATGATGAGTGGAATGGATGCGGGTGTAGCATTCCAAGATGTAGGCAAAGATTCCACATTTATGAGACATGCTCTCTACCAGACTCTTAAGGGGCATGCCAGCAAAGAACTTTCTCCTTGAGCAATACATTCTCAGTTTGTAGTGAACATCCTCCTTGCGCAATAGATTCTCAATTTACAGACAGAGACATCTGCACAGGGCATGATGTCATACTCAGGATGATTAATTTAAACTATTCTTTATATACTCAAAAAATATGGTGTTCAATCACTTGACTCTTCTGGAAATCACAGTAATTAGAATTTATTCATAATGTGGCATTCTTTTACTCTTTGGGGGGCTTGCCACCCAACTCCCCCAAAAAAATCACACATGGAGTCTTATTCTTAATTATAAATGCCAGGCCTAAGCTTGGCTTTTTTTTGCCAGATTTTAAAAAATTATCCCATCTGTCTTTTGCCTCTGGGTTATTATATCTTTGTATACCTTTCTTTTTTTTACTTCTTTCTTTATGGCTGGCTGAATGACTGTGTGGTTGGCTCCTTGTGTCTTCTTTTTTCTCTTACCCCTTTTTTCTTCTTCTATTTATTCTCTCTGCCTACCAGCCCCACCAGTTCTTTCTCCTGTCTTGCTATTGGCCATTCAGCTCTTTATTAGACCATTGGGTGTTTTAGACAGGCACAGTAACACAGCTTCACAGGGTTAAACAAACGCAATGTAACACGATGCAGCACATCTTTGCATCATCAAACAAACATTCCACAGCACAAACAAATGTACCACAACTTAAAATAATATTCTGCAACAGTGGTGTAATTTGCCTGGGTTCTTCTTTCACTGAATAGCATTTTAATTACAAGGCCCAAACAAAATTTACTTATTTTATCATTCCAGAGAGTAAAGATTCAGGTTGTAAAAATAAAATGAAAAAAAAGCAAATCAATCAATCAAACAAAAAAAAACCCTCCAGCAGTAGTACAGTAAGCTCCTGTGTGTGCACAGTGAAGTGTATTAACCACTTTGGAGGAATGAGGCACCATTAACCTTTTTGATATTCTGAGAATCATATACTACTTTATGAAAATAGGAAAAATCTGTTTTGAAGGTCTCACCTTGACATGATTTTAAAATAAAAAATAATTTTCACAAAGGGTAAGAATTTTAAGGTATGAAGGATTCTACAAATGTTTATGTAGAATAAGAAAAAGTAATGGTGGTTAAACTTTATGAAAAGGGTCAGAGAGCAAATATTTTTATCTCTGGAACTACTATGCCTCATCCATGTAGTTTGAAAATAGGTTAAACAGTGCATAAATAAATGGGGCACATTATAATTCAAGTTTTGTGAACTTTATGTATTTTTCCTGTATCCTCAACTACTATTTTTAATTCTTTGCATTTTTTTCTTAAAGTGAAGACTTTTCGTATCGTCTTGACTCTGCAGAAACTCACAAATGATTTTGTTTTAAATGGCATTAAAGAGAGGATGAATGGTACAAAGATTGACAAGTGATCTGCCAAACCTCTTTTAACCAGCAATTACAGCCTCTTATAACCAGAAAGACCTTTAGCCTCAGGAGTCAATAAAGGGAAGAAGGTTCACAAATTCCAGGCTAAGAGGAACCCACACTTCCACTTGTTTTTCTTGACGTGAGGTCAAATTGTCATGAGTCATTTCTTCTCACTAGCTTATTTCTTCTGCCCCCCCCCCAGCCATGACTATGGGCCACATGTACAAAACATCTGGCAGAAGATGGAGTTACGGTCTCTAGCCTCTGACTAAAGTTGCCTGTGTCCAAAGTAAACTGGACCATGGACAGAATCCAGCTCCCCAAACTGGCCTCTTAGGACTCTGCTTCAACCACTGAGCAACAGGCCAAATGACATCATTTGAATCCAGTCTCCCTGCTTTTCTAGCCCTTCATGAGGTTGCTAATGAGAAAAACAAAAGGGCAACAACACATCACTAGAGAAAAAGGAATGAGCAAACAGAAATGGCTGTTAAAAATGTCCTCACGAAGTTTATAGCAAGATCCAGAAAATGCTTCCCAATGTTAGTACCTCATTTTTTTTAATCTTACTTATAAACATGAGTGGTACCCCTCAACCCCAGATGGCGGGAACTGATAGTAAGTCATTCTCTTTAATACAATGTCAAACATAGCAATGCAGTTAATGAAACATAACATATGTAGGTAATGTGTTGGGCTAGAATAGGCCACAATTTGGATGGCAAAAGTAATCTTGGAAAACTGCATAAAGTAAAATTTTGAGTGCTATTAATTTGGGAACAAAACTAGGGGTTAGGAAGAGAAGGGTTAGAGTAGGGAGGTATGAGGGAAATACACTCAAAGTGCATTATATGTTTGCTTGGATTGGCCTTATGTTACCCAGTAGAATAAGATCTTTAAAAAATGTGTATGCTGTGTTATATATGTGGTGTGGTACATGTGGTGTATGTATTTGTTAGCATGGATGTGTGCACATGTATGTAGGTTCATATGAAGGTCAACATCAAGTTGCTTCCTCACTTACTCCCCCCCACACACACCCCTTATTTTTTCCAACAGAGTTTCTCATTGATCCTGGACTTTGCAGTTTCAGCTATGCAGACTAGTCAACAAGCTCCTGAGATTCTCAGCCTCTGGCTTCCTCTTCTTCATCACCATCTTCAGTGATTAGTGATGAGGATGGGACTGGATATCCCAAGGCATAGGACAAGTATTCCCATTTTAAATCCTCAGAACCCCGGCAAAAAACTGAACATGGGCATACTTGCCTGTGATTCCAGTGTTGGGGGAGGAGCAGAAAGGATGAATGGGGCTTGTTGGCGATCAGCCTACCTACAGATTCAATAAGAGGCCCTGTCTCAAGAAAATAATGTAGAGTATAATAGATAATATGTAAATTAATAGAATAAATGAAAAATATGATTATTCTATGACTTAGTAAAATTATTTGTAAAATTAAATTGCTAGAGAAAACATGTGACAGAAAACAGTAAGAGATCATGGAAAAATATAATCAAGAAGGATTTAGGTGGTGCCTTATAGATAGATATTTTAAAAAAGAAAGTTGGAGGCAGAGAAGATGAATCAGTAGGCAAACTACTCACTGTCCAAGAACGATGCTCTCAGTTCAGACCCCTAACACTGAAAAAAAATCTGGGTATGATGGTATCTGGCATCTGTAAAGTTAGTATTATGTGTTGGGGAAGAGAGGATCCCTGGAGTTTGTTAACCGATCACTCTAACCAATCAATGGGCTCCAGGTTCAGTGAGAGACCCGTAGAGAGCAATTGAGAAAGACACCCAGTGTCAACCTCTGACAGACTACCACACACACACACACACACACACACACACACACACATACATATATGCATAATCCTATATACACAGAGAAACATATGCTAAAGAAATAGCTAAAATGAAGTACAATGCTTCAATCTAGCTATAAAACACCTCAATTGTATTGATCAAAATGTGTACATTTACTGTACATTTGCACTTTAAAATAAGTTGCTGTTTTCCAATTAGTAGTCTCTGTTGTGTCAGATGAAAGAATTTGCACTATACATATACATTTAATGATCTGTGATGGAACTTACCAGAATGGTGGGACAGGGTGTGAGACACTCGTTCATATAAAGAGAAGAAAGTGAATGAAAAGCGGAAGCTCACACTCTGGAGCATGACCCCAACATTAAAAAATATTTTGCCCTTTTATGATTGTTTAGGCAAATAAAATACAACCCTAAAATTACATTTTTTTTAGTTAAGTTTTCCTTAACTGCATTATTCGAGTTAACATTCTTGGCAAAGATTGCCAATGGAAAATATTTTATTATCTGATCTGGCTCATTTTCTAATTACAAGTAGTTAGAAACAATAGAATATATTTTGGAGGTACTTATTTTAGTTTCAGGAGATAACCAGATGGGTGAAATATCATAGAAATGATCTGGAAAGGAAGATTCAGTTGGTCTGATTTCTTTGGCACTGTTTGGAAGACTTCGAGTAAGAGGCTGGAAACTCACAGGAGACTGAAGATGATTAGCCTGAAAATGACTCTGATGTCAATGAGGAATGCGTTCTTTGGTGAAGAACATTTCAAATGGTTCCTTCTGTACAACCACCTTGGTTTCACGTATACATAAGTAGGAAGCATGGGTAACATGATGCAATGAGCATCAAGTTAGGATTAGGGGCCTTTAGACATGCTTAACTCTTTCTAAATAAAAATTTTCTTACAGGCCCATCTAGGCTGCTATGAAGCACGCTACCCCTATACAGGGTGCAGAGAAATACCAACTCAGCAGTATTTCTGAGTGCTGTCTCTTGTCAGCTCATTCTATTAAAAACATACTACACGATAAAATTAGGGTCCAGGAGTGGATCACGTGGGTGATGGGTGTTGCATATGAATTAGTTGAAGATAGAAAAATGGTTCATTGTCTGCAGAGCATGTCAGTAAAGCACACCTAATAAAATGCCATTCCCTGTCACAATTTAAAATATTACCCAGCTCTAAATGGCATTCCTCTTGGACTCCCAGGCTTTTCTTGCCAAATGTCTGTGTAACTGGAATGTCAATGGAATTCTATTATTTACTTCATGACATTCGCTGACATATATGTTTGATGAATGGATATTATATTGAGGGTGGCTCTTGCTGACGTGCAGGGGCTGACTGTGTCTGAGCTCATGTTGAATCTTTGGAATTGGCAAAGATAGAAGTATTTTTACCAGAGAAGTTGTTAGACACCAAAATTGGCTTTATTCTCTAGTCACCATTGTTCTCCAAAGCCAGTGATTAAAAACATTTTTCATTTTTTTCTGCTGTGGACTTTTTTTATTACATCTGCTAAGCACCCCTCACACAATGTTTTTAAACTCAGTGACATTATTAAAGTGTTAAAGAACCAGTTTATGATAAAATTGTATCTATGCTTCTCTACTGGCATTTGTGATTGTGTGATTTAGTAGCAGGTCTGCTCTTAATTGTATGTGACAACTAGCATAAACTATATTTTGAGATATGCACAGCACTGGGACATGGAACGTCTCTTGGAAACAGATATCAGTAGAGCAAATATTGCTATGGTTTGTTAGCTACTTTTATGACTGACAAAAAGCCACATTTCAGTTAGCTGTTGGAGAAACTTCATATGTAATTTGTCTCCCATCCAATGCCACACTCAGTTCTAGCTGCAAACTTCTATAGAACAGTACTTACTCCAGGATAAGAACTCATGTCCTATCAGAACCCCTTTTTCATGTTTATCAGCAACAATGGCCGCCATATGCCCCTTATAGAATATACCCCCCCATCTGTAAAATATAGGCTGGAAGATGACTTCTCTAGAAAACACAGCTGTTTAAATGCTAATGTGCCCCAAATTGAAAAAATTATCATTCTGTTTCTACAATAATTCATCAAGTTATTGTTTCATTTAGCTAATCACTTCCTTAGTAATTTTTAAGTTTTAGCTTAAAGACTATTTTCTCTCTATTTTTGTGTGAGGTGTGTTGTAGAAGGTTTCCCGGCCCATATGGGCCAGAAGTTTGGACCTGGCCTGTGGTGGCTTTTGTCCCCCAAAGAAATGAATCAGACGCTTATATTAACTTCATACTGTTTGGCCCATGTCTCAAGCACATTACCAGCTAGCTCTTTCATCTTAATTCAACCCATTTCTAGTAATCTACCTGCCACGTGGCCCAGCCTGTGGCTCATCTGGATTCCTCATATGTCTCTTCTTCAGGGGTCGGATAGCAACTGACTAACTTCACCTTCTCCTACCTGCCTGTCCTCTGATCCTCCACCCACTTCTACGGTGCTGTGCATAGGCCAAAACAGCTCCTTTATTTACAGCTTACAGAAAGCATTTCCACCACAGAGGTGTACACATGGAGTGCATGTGCCTTCACATATGTGGGAGCCAACAGAGGGCCTGTCATGTCACTCTCCCCTGTTACCTTGACATGGGATCATTTACTGACTTGAAGTTAAGCTGCTGGCCAGCAAGCCCCAGTTTTCCTCCTGTCTGCTCCCCACAGTGTTAAGTTTACAAGCATGCGTAGCCATGGCTGGCTTTTTATGTGAGTGATGGGGTTTGAACTCAAGTCTTCATGTTTGTGAAGGAAGTGCTCTTATGTACTAAGCCATCTGGGCTATCTCCCTAGCCCATTGAATGCTATGCCTGGGTTCTTCCTTCTGTTTTCTATTTACATGTCTGTTGTTTTAATAGCCATCTAGAAGACAGCCTAAATCCTGGCCTTCTTTACAGCCCACTCCATTCTCTCCATTGTCCAAAGCCCTCTTGTAGGTCTAGCTTATCTTTCACATTGCATAGGTCTGTTCAAGACTTCCTTACTCCAGAACAAATGCTGGGGATGCTTCAACCTGAATGATCCCCTAAAACTTCTGTTTTCTGAGTGAGCTTTTTTGTTACCTTTAAGTATTAGCTAGATTAATTTCATCTGAAAGCCTTAGAATAGAATGGAGGGAAAGTTATCTACCCCAAAGGCACATACTCCCCAGAGAGTTTAGAAGGCACCCCTTAGAAGGGTTTAGAAGGCACCCCTTCCAGAGGGTTTAGAATCAGACCCTGTTCATTATTCAGTAAGTTACTATCTGACTTGATTGGTTTTCAGTTGAATTCTTCTCTGATAATTACATGTGCTTAAATTTGGTTGATTCAAGAACATTTTCAATTATTTAGATGCAAGGAATCTACTTTGCACATCTTTGCAATTTTCTCTAGTTCCTCAAAGCTGGAGATGTTCAGTACACTCTTGTTGAAATGAATTATTGATGACATTTGATCATTTTCTAGGTCTATTTGCTTCTTATGAGGTTTGTATTTTACATACGACTACACTTTTATGAACATTTAATTCCAAGGGCTTTTAAAAGTCAATGAAAACCAGTCATAGTAGTGCACGCCTTTAATCCCAACACTAGGGAGGCAGAAGTAGTGGATCTCTATAAGTTCGATGCCAGGCTGGGATACACAGTGAAACCCTGTCTCAAAAAGCAAGCAAACAAACAAAAACCAAAAGTCAATGAAAACATTTGATCATGGAATTAAGAAACATAATGCAGGATTCACTTTTCTACATTAAAAACCAATCAGTTTTAGTCTTTAGGAATAGCAAATGTAAACAACCCAGAAATTCAAGGAGACTTCCTAAGTCTGTTATTTCTGAAGCTAAACTGAATATTATGGTGCTAAGTAGTTGATCAAAAATGGGGGCATTGGATCAATACAGTATAACAATTACTGAAGTTACTGGGTCATCTTTTTTTTTGTAGGACCTGATGATGCTCAACAAAAGATAGAACCCCATCACACAGCAGTGCTTGGAGAAGGTGACAGTGTCCAGGTGGAAAATAAGGTATTTAAAATTCTTAAGTTCTCTCTCTTCCCCTCCCTCCCTCATTCCCTTCCTCCCTCCCCCCCTCATGGTGTGTGTGTGATGTGTATAGGTGTACATGATCATGCCCACACACACACATGCAGAGGTTGAGAGAAGATGTCAAGTGTCCTATTCTATCACTTTCCACTTTATTGCTTTGAGACAGTTAAGACTATATCTGTCTCTGAACCTGAAACTCACTATTCTATCTAAACTACCTGGCTATTTCTGCATATACCCCCAAGCCTAGGGGTTATGAGTATGAATAAACACTCATTTTTTAAAATGGGATTTGAACTCCAGTTCTCATGGTTGAAGTGCAAATGCTCTTACCAACTGAGCCATTACTCCAGCCCCAAACATTTAATTTTCTTTTTTAAAATTGAGAATTTTATAAAGTCATGTTTTGCTTTCCATTTCCTTTCTTTTTCTTCCATTTTTCTCCTTTTCTGGAGCTATTCCTTCTCAACATTCATTCATGTTTTGAACCCACCTAGTCCATCTAGTATGCTGTCTATATGTGCATCGGTGTAGAGCCATCTTCCAGAACATGTGTAGCCTCTTAGGGGTTGTATTCCTGAAGCAAGCTAACTCCTTTCACCCCCAGCAGCCATCAGTTACTAATAGATCATTGGGTATGGGGGGGGAATTCATGACTTGTGCTCCATCCGTGATGGAATTTTGTCTAGCTTGATCTTGTGTAGGTCATGTGCATGGCATTGCAGCTACTTTGAATTCATATGTACAGTGGCCCGCCATGTCCAGACAATAGTTTCCCTACAGACATCCACTGCCTCTGGCTCATACAATCTTCTCCTCCCCTTTAATTTTCTTATCTTGTACTTTCTAATCTTCATGAAAATGTTTAAATCTCTCAAAAAGCTGAAAATTTTTTCTCCTCCTTGGGAAATAAATTCTGCTCCTATTTTATCAAGTCCTTTTTACTAATCTCTGCTTATTTCCTTGCTCTATTTTGAGGTTTCTATTGGTATCTTTCAAAGTTTCATCTATATTATTTTCTTTCCTTTAGCAGTCATATATAAGTCTGTATTGCTTACTCCTGAACATTTGAATCTAGAGACAATGCATCTTCATTGCTTTTTAATATTACTCTGTCACAAAATTGATTTTTTATTTTACCATAAGTAAAACTAGGCTAGTACTCTGAGTAAAATACAGATCTGCATGCTTACAAAGAATCACCCCCATGTGCTGTGTTTCATAGTTCTTTAAATGATAATCTCTGCTTCTAAAGTTAAGTTTTCGGGTTCTAGGGAGGTTTCTTGGTTCTTTCTGGTGTCTGTTACATCCCACTGAGCAATTGACTCATCAATGTGTGAGCCCATGAAGCCAATCGGATTGCTTTGTGTCACTCCAGCCAGGAAGATTAAGGAGACAATTGTGCACAATTGGTGGACATTTTGAAAAGCAGGACTAAGAACTGTTTGACAACAGCTGACCAAGGAAAGCCAGTCTGACTCACTTCTCGTCCTCTGACCCTGCTGTCATAGAATGCGGTGGACTGGGGGAGATTTTATACCTCATTTCAATTTAGCTTACATTCTGCTGCCTTGATCAGCAGCAGCCCATCTATGATCTATGAACGATACGCGGAACAAAACATAAACTCATAAACATCAGAAAAATCCATACCTCAGGGTCTGTGCCCTCTGGTTTATGTCAAACCTTGTGAAACCGCCATGTTTGACCTTCAAAAAAAAAGCAATTCCAATATCCAGTGCAGAGAAGAAGCATGAAAATTATTCACAGCCCAGAACTTGCTGGTATATTAGTTTCTAATAGGGTAGCCTCAGTTCTTTCTATTACATCACAGACGCTACATTGCAGACAAAGATTTAGAAGTGAAAATTGAAAGAAGTGATGGGAGAACCTGCAGGTCAGAGGACAGCTTAGTTAGACAAAAATAAGTATTAGTTCATTGGCAAAGTGGCCTCCTCGACACAAGGGGCATTCTGTTTTATATGTAGTTCCATCATTGTTCATGTGGTTATGACATCATGACAACTTTAGAATGAAAACATGTATTTAAAAGATTTTTATTGAATGAGGTTGTCTGTTTGTAGGAAAGTCAGAAGTTCCCTTTATATTACAACAGGATAGAGCCTATGAAGTGTTGTGTCTTGGCTTTCCCACTTGTTGAGTATGAGACTGTGGACATGTTACTAAATGTCTTTGTGTTTCAGTTTTATTCATTTTTTAAAAAATTATTATTTACTTGTATGCATGTGAATAGGTATGCACATGCCAGAGTATGCATGTAGATTCCAGAGGATCACTGTCAGGTATTGATATTTTTCTTCCACCATGTGGTTCTCAGGCATCAAACTTAGGTCATCCAGGTTGGCAGCAAATACCTTTTTCCACTGAGCTGTCTCACTGTCCCAGGCTTCATTTTATTTGTCTGAAAAAATGAAATAATTGAAGCCAACTGTGTAGGGTTATTAAAATTAATCAGAATTACCTATTCCTGTTCCATATCTAGCACAGAGGTCAGTAAATGATGTCAAATAGTCCAGATCTAAATGCATTTCCTTGTGTTTTATTGGTCCTCTGTCATACCTGTTCATTTCTGTATTGACCATGGATCCTTACACTGTGTAGGTAGAAGTCAGTGATGGCAGAGATTGCATAACCCACAAAGCCTAAAACTTTCTGGCCCTTTACAGAGAAAGTTTGTCAGTCCTCACACATGCATTATCTAATAAGGATTCAAATCACAGGCTGAAGGACACATAACAATTTTCACTTCTACAAAAAGCCCTGAGGATTCTGACAAGAAGAAAGATGAACTGACTTATGGTCTAGAATGATGAACTGATTTAATACCTTGCTTTCTTCTAGCTCTTTTCTGCTTACAGTATCAGTACAGCTTGCCTCATATCCTCCACCATCATGCCCATCTCCTTTGGTGACCAGAATATGGACCACTCCTCTAGAGTGGCCAATCTGTAGGGTAGAAGAAGCTAAGAAAGATGATGTACAAAACCATACCTCTGTTTTCTTTGTGCCATCTTACCATTTATTTGATCTATCTCACGCTAACACAGAGTAGCTCATGAGAACCCAGACTTTCTTCCTAAGTGAGTAGATTGCCTTTTTCCATTATTTTTCTTTTTTCTAGAGATGCAAACTCCAGTCCTCATGTTTGTGTGGCAAGTGGTCTAACCACTGATCAATCTTCCCAACTGTTTCATTATTTTTTTTTTTAAACTTTATTTATTTGCCTTGGTGTTTGCCTGGAACTGGAACTACAGACAGTTGTTAGCTGCCATGTGGGTGCTGGGAATCGAACCTGGGTCCTCTGGAAGAGCAGACGGTGCTCTTAACCGCTGAGCCATCTCTCCAGCCCCTGTTTCATTATTTTTAAGTCCACTGTAACACCCAACAATGGTGGTGGCCCTGATTTTTATCAGGCTTAAAAGTCTTTGGGTTAGACCCTATGACTTCATGGACAAAACCCAAAGCTTGGGGAGTTTATAATGAATTCAAATATTTCAAAGTTCTTGGAAATTGGAACCAACCTCAAGCTATTCTGTACACATAATTCTGAACTAGTTCAGGTCATTATGAAGCTACCTCTCTTTCAAAAGCTCTCAACATATGTTTGGCTTGCAACTGGTGTGATGGATTTTTCTGAGTGATGGATGCTGTAATGAACCTGTGATTCAAAGCACAGGAATCCACTAAAAATATTCTGTGTAATCTTTAGACCCATGTTGTTCCAGAGTCCTAGAAGAGTAGCAAGTTCATTTGCAGTTAAGTGTACTGGGGTAGGTGAACACTGACTTCCATGGAAATAATGATTGAGGACACCCAGGCTCTTTAACTGTCAGCATCCATGGATATCTCATTCAAATGATTTGATTAAAATAACCATTGAAACACAGAAAAAAAACAAGTACTCCATGTAAGTTAATGTCTGTGACTTACTTTAGTATATGTTCATGATTTAAAAACGATGCTAGTTTTTTTTTAAAAAAAAAAAACTGGTAACAGTTCACTGCTTGATTTTTCCATTGATACTCTAGTATAAACAATGACAGAGAGCTGCATGCAGTTAAATCATGCTAAAGTTCAGTTTCTTTCTGCTAATTTTTCCAGGCAAAATTTCATCACAGTATTAAATACTGTTGTAGAAAAACAAGGATGCTGTAGCTTTATTCTCAAAGTTCTGCTCTTATTTCAAGCTTTGTATTTATAATCAATTTATCTGAATTAGAAACTCATCATTTGGAAATTATCAACACATTAAATGACCCCTGGGCCTTTTCTCTAGTCTTTGATCATATATTGCTGCTCTCCAGAAAATGCAGCTTATGCTCTGGCAGTAATTGTTGTGGAGTTTCAAAAGCAATTTACCTATTTTGTTTTATTTAGTTAGAGATGAGTGTGTCTGGGTGAGCACATATGCATGCATCATGGTACACTTAAGGAGGTCCAACTCTTAGAAGTTGTTTGTGGGGGCTGGAGAGATGGCTCAGCAGTTAAGAGCACTGACTGTTCTTCCAGAGGACCGGGGTTCAATTCCCAGCGACCACATGGTGGCTCACAACTATTTGTAGTTCCAGTTCCCAGTTCCAGGCAAACACCAAGGCAAATTAAAAAAAAAGTTGTTTGTGTCCTTCTACCATGTGGATCTCAGGAATAAAATTTGGGTTGTCAGGCTCGGTGGCCAGTACCTTTAACTACTGACCATCTTGCTGGCCCTGAGGGCAAATTTTGGAAGTTAGGATTTAAGTAGGATGCAAAAGACTTAACTAACAACCAAGAACTCTAGAAGACACACCAAAAGGCATGAGTTGGACTCTCAAAGGTCCAGCTTTGGAGTTGGAGTCATTCTCCATGAAACAGTCATCTGGGCCTCTCGTACCACTGTATGAGAACTTTTAAAATCATTGTTCGTAGTGGCATTGGCATAGAGGCACCTAAGGACTGACTGTCTTAGAGTTGTATCTGTCCTTTTTGCTTTTGCATGATTTTCATCCTTTGACATTATTGATGAAAAATTTCTACTGGGACTTTGAGCTACATTAGCAGTCTACTAAATATTTATAGAGGTGATTAGGGTCTTACTAGTTAATAAATGAAAAACAAGAGAATGGAGAGGAAAGTAAATGGGTAAAGGTGCTTGATTCCAAGTCTGCTAACCTGAGTTCAATCCCCAGTGGAGGAAGAGAACCAACTATAAGAACTTATGGTTGCTTTTGCTTGCACATACATACCATGGTACACATACACCATCCCCCATGCACACAATAAATAAACAATGCAAAAAAATTTTAAGCAAGAGGAAGAAAATAAATCTGGCTTATATTCAAGAAGGGGCCACCCAGACAGTAGATCTATAAGAAAGTCACTGAAAAAAGTTTGGAGCAGAAACCTCCAGGGTTTTACAATGATGGGAAACTTCTCTTCTACTCCTAAAAGGTTCATAATTTCTCATTTCAGACAAAATGCAAGTGTCCTTTTGTCCTGATGTCCAAATCATAATTGGAAAGTCATCATTTATTTGAGTAATATAAAAGAGCAAACGTTTTTTTTTTTTTGCACTTTCTCATTTTTACAGTGTGGAAACAGGGTGTGTTTATTACTCCCCAAAGACCTCTCTTCTGATTGGGAATCTTCCATTTGAAACAGTTAGGATTCTGTACATGACATACAGGCCAGGCTTTCTTCTCTGCTCTGTTAACCCTTCTGCTTTCAGTTTCTGATCCTCCAACTCAAGTTTGTCACCTTGGCCATGACAAAAACAAACAAAACAAAACACTATTTAGGATCCTCTTTCCCCAGTCTCTTTTCCATCTAAAACCTTACCTCCCCATAGAGGTAGATCCTTTGTGATAATGAGTTGTTTCTGTTGGGGGTCTTAGCCACTTAAACATCACACTAGAAAAAAAAAGAAAAAGAAGAAATCACCCAAATGAAAACCTTCTCCAGCTGTGTCAGCCAGTAGCTCACCACAAACACTATGAACAGCTCTAAAGTCTCCTGGAATTTTGATATAAGATGTGGCAAAACAGTGCCTTCTTTTCTTGGATCTCTGAATGTTGTACATACTAAACAACCATTTTGATGACTAAACTTGGTTATCCACTTGGCACACCAGACAAGGGGAACCTCAGTTGAGGATTCATCTCCATCATCTTAGCCAGTGGACACATCTGGATTTCTGATTGATGGAGGAAGCAAGAGGGTTAGCTGTGGGCACCACTATCTCTAGGCAAAGTGGGCCTCAGCTGGTAAGAAAGGTTACAGAGGGGCTAAAGAGATAGTTCAGTCACTAAGAGCACTAACTGCTCTTGCAGAGGTCCTGTGACTGAGGTTCATAGCAACCACATGACATCTCAAAACATCTGTAACTCAGTTCCAGGGCATGCCATACTGCTTCTGACTTCACTGGGCATGTGTGTTCACAGACATACATGCCGACAAAACACTTATACACATAAAATAACTAAATCTTAGGGAAGAAAAGAGGGAGGGAGGGAGGGAAGGAGGGAGGGAGGGAAGGAACAGAACTTGAGCCTGGAAGTGAACAAGTAAACAGCATTGCTCTGTTGTTTCTGCTGCAGTTCCTGCTTCCAGGTTCCTGCCTTGGCTTCCATCTATGACAGACTATAGCCCAAACAAACCATTTCTTCCTCCAATTGGTTTTGGTCAGTGTTTTATCAGAGAAACAAGTTAGGACAAGCTGTTAGAAATGTGTAGAAGCAAGAGTCAGTAGGGACTAGATGAAGATCTATGTTTACAGCAAAAAAAAAAGGAATTTTAGTATGTGAGATATCTGTTTTCAAAAGACTAATTTCCAGCTAGGTTATTTGTATGCATTTTGATTGTGAGATGGATTATGTAAGTCAGTAAGGTCATGGTGATTAGAAAGTCACAGATCTGAGAATGTTGAGACACATACTCCTTTTTTTAAATGATTAATTTTTATATCATGTGCATTAGTGCTTTCCCTGCAGTAGTGTCTGTGTCAGATCCCCTGCAACTGGAGTTACAGACAGGTATGAGCTGCCATGTGGGTGCTGGGAATTGAACCTGGATCTTTTGGAAGAACAGCCAGTGCTCTTAACCACTGAGCCATCTCTCTAGACATGACATATATTTCTTATGTGTAAAGAAGTAGTTAAAGCATCAACCAAGTGTGAGTATGAAATACAGCCAGCCCTAAGCTAGAAAGGAGTAGTAGAGTAGGACTTTTGAAGCATCCTTTTAAACAAACTCCTATAACAACTGTTAAAAAAAAACTTTTGAAGAAACAATTCTACTACACATTCTTACTTAATTTGCTATTATTATTTGGTTTTTCAAGACAAAGTTTTGTTTTCCGTAGCCCTGGCTGTCCTAGACTCACTTTATACACCAAGCTGACCTGAAACTCACAGAGATTCACCTATCTCTGCCTCCCAAGTGCTGAGATTAAAGGTGTGTGCCACCACTGCCTGGCTATTATTATTTTTTAATTGAAGCCAAAAAGATAAACACATTTTAGACAGCTGAACTATTGGAGCTTTTATTAAATTTACAGAAGAAGAAAGGGTTAAATTAGTTTTGTTGAATCCAGTGGTAAATCTTCTGAGACTAGGCATTGGAACGATTTCAAGTTAAGGAGCTCTGTGTTAGTAGAAGCGTATAAATATTTTATAAAATTTAAGATAATAGAGGTTTGCATTAGTAGAACTGTATAAATATTTAGTATAATTTAAGATAGTGTTGCATATTTAGAAAATGCTATATTATTAGAATATGAATAAAGTTTTAGAAATTTAGTTTTTAAAATATCTAGTAATGTGTCTTTTATTATTATTTGATTGAAAATTAGATAGACACAAGAGAAAACTTGAGAAAAAAATGCAATGCTCAATTACCTATTGTAAGAAACTACTTTAGTAGTTAGTAGATTAAAGTAACAGGTTTCCAATTTCTGCTCATCATGGTGGTTGGTCCCTCTGCTGGCTTCTCCTCGTGGCTAGCAGGTTGGAGGCTGGGCTTGGCTGGAGCTGCTATTTTTGATGCTGTGGTTTTCCTGTATGTAGCCTCCCTACTTGGCTAGCTCAGGATGCCTGTATGGTGGTATATTTAATAAAAATAGAGTGAAATATCAGAGACATGGGGACCAAACCACTGCCAATTCTCCCCCAGCCAACTTCTCAGGCCGAACAGGGTAGGTCATATCTTCATGACTCCTCAGACTTTCTAGTCACACAGGCAAAAGGGTAGAACTTGTGCCTTCTCCTCTTTATATCTCTCTGCCCCACCCCCACCCCCAAACTCCTGGTACAACTTTCCTAGAGCTAGGATTAATGGTGGCTGCCATCACCACCTGGCTTTGTTTGGCCTTGAGCTCACACAGATTCAGAGGATCTCTGCCTGTCAAATGCTGGGATTAAAGATGTGGGTCACTACTCCCTGACCTTCATGGCTTTGCTCTGTCCTCTGATATTTCAAGCTATTTTTATTAAATATACCACCAGAAGCCTGCCCATGTGGTCCTCAACAAGAAATCTTTTTCCAAATGGGAGGACTGGTGCTAGGGAACCAAGGACATAAAAATAGAATTTATGGAATCAGAGGAGCCACCAACCCAGTAAGTCTAGAATTTTAAGCATATCTAGTCACTAAAATGAGGCCACAAAGGGGAAGCTGATGGAGAAGTCTAGAGTTCTGTAGCCAGTGGTCTGAAAATGGGTCTGGGAATACTTTAGTTAGAAGAGCTAGCAATCAGGAAGAACTGGAAATGGCATGGGGCAGAATGAGGACAAACTGGAATGTACCGACACGCCAAACTGTCATTCACTACTAACTACCATGTCATTGCTAGAACATAGAGCATGGTAGTCACTTTAAAATATTCAAGTTTTTTTTTTTTTTTTTTTTTTTTTTTGGTTTTTCGAGACAGGGTTTCTCTGTATAACAGCCCTAGCTGTACTGGAATTGACTTTGTAGATCAGGATGGCCTAGAATACCTTTTTTTAAATGTGGAATGATCATATAAATTTAAATAAAGAATGCATTGATTGTAAAAACAATTTTCCAAACATTATACCCACATACATGTTTACATTTCATATTTATATTTTTGTATGTACTTTATTTTAAATGTGCGGAGGCACATTTCACATCATTTTAATAAATGACAAGGCAATAAAGTCTTATTTTTGATTTGTGTAACTATTATTTTTATATATGAAAAATATTGCATGGCTGAAATCAGCAGGTAAGAGCAGTGACTACTTTTCAAAAGGACCCAGGTTAGATTCTCAGCATCCACATGACAGTTCGCAACTGTTTATAAGCAGCCCTGGGGTATTCGACATCCTCTTCTAGCCTTATTAGGCTCTAGACACACGTGGTTCAGACATACATGTAGGCAAAATGCCTATACACATAAAATAAATAATTTTTGAAGACTACATTGTTACAGGAGAGGTGGAAAGATTTTAAGAGCCAGAGGTGGTGAAGGCCTCCAAGGTAACAGTATTTTCCAGATACAGCAGGGCTGATGTACATATGAACTCGCAGAGACTGTGACAGCACTCATGTAATTTGCACCAGTTTAAGCCGGACAAATCCCAACATGGGAAGGGGAATGTAGACACAAAATGTCACCGTTAACCAAGAATCTATTTGCAGTCGATAGGGACTGCAAGAGGGAAAATCAGGTTTCTCCAATGGGATAATACTGGATCTGTCAACCACATTCTGGGCCAAGCCCCATGCTAAGGATTAGTTGGCCAACACAAAATGGACTCCATCTGTGTGTGTGTGTGTGTGTGTGTGTGTGTGTGTGTGTGTGTGTGTAACCTTTTAGGGCAAGGTTAACTTTTTTTAAATAAGATGAATTTGTATAGTTACGGAGAAGGTAGGATGTGGGCGAGGGGAAAGATGATCAAAATATATTGTGTGGAAAAAATTTTAAAATAAATAGAAAACATAATAAAATTAAAAGAATGATTTTGTTAATGAGAATGAAGCATTCATTCAGAAAGTTTGTAGTAAAGCTGTTTTTGTTCAAGAAGACTCTGGAGCTAAGGAGAAGGCTCAACGAGTGAATTGTCTGACGAACAAGAATGAGGACCTGTTTCTGGTTCCCCAAGCACCCATGTAAAAGACTGGGTGTCAAAACACACATGTGTAACTCTACATGGAAGGTAGGCCAAGACAGGCAGATCCCTGGAGCAAAGGCTAGTCAGTCTGGGCAAGGGGTGAGCTCTGGTTTCAATAAGAGACCTTGTTTCCAAAAATACTTATACATGTGTTCCTGTGAACACGCACGTGCGCGCACACACACACAAACATAAAGAAAACTAACTACAATTTCCCTTCTTTATTTTACAGCCTGGGACTTAGTGCTGCAATCTACTTGCTAGGATATTAACCATCCTAAGGAATAGACATTTCCATATCAAGGACTACCCTATCAAGGACTACAGAGGAAATATTTCTGTAGCACTATCCACTTAGCTTCTATGTTAACTATAGCTTGTGTTCAATTTGACATTCAAAACTAAATGTGTTCACTGATGCTTTTTTTGATTAACTTAGGACCCCAAAAGAAGCCATTTTGTCTTAATTGCTGGAGAGCCATTAAGAGAACCAGTTGTCCAACATGGTAAGTCCAAAGTGTTTTCCTGGCTGACATTTCGTTCCTTTGACATATGTGTGTGTATAGGTCCTCATGTTTCAATGTTTCAACTCTTGACAGAAAATAGAAAGACAAATGAGTATATGTTTGAGAGACAAAACATGAGGGGCGGTTATGCTTCCTAACAATCTGCTGCTGTGGTAAGAAAGCCAATCTCTCCTCACACCAAAAAATTAAGCTAGTCCCACAGGAGTGAGAACTCGCTCAATGGAAAAGTTATTACCTCATCTTCGTGATCTAATAGCCTTTTAGTGATCCCACCTCCCAATACTGCCCAAGGACAGTAAGACTTCAATATGAACTGTGGAGGGGAAAATCAATATTCAAATCATAGCCAACATCATCCTTCTAATCTATTATATTTTTAGTGAAAAATATGAGCCTCTTAGGAATAGTATTTCTTTGAAAATTTTTATAATATAGTTTAAGACATTCTTAGTTTAGTTAAAAATGAGTAGAAGTGGCCTGGAAATGTAGCCCAGCAGTACATGCTGCACTTACAGAGGACTTAAACTTAGTTCCCAGCTCCAGAAGATCTAATATCCCCTTCTGTCCTCTTTGGCCATCTTCACACACACACACACACACACACAGAGAGAGAGAGAGAGAGAGAGAGAGAGAGACAGAGAGAGAGACAGAGAGAGAGACTTAAAAATAAAATAAATATTTTTAAAAGAAAAGAAATAGAGTTAATCAGTATTGTAGTTGAAGGGAGAAAATGCTGGCACAGGTTCACAATCCCTTTGGATCTTGATGTCCTTGTATCATTGGCATTTGATTAAATGAGAAACACCTAAAAGCACCTAGAAGCCCAGTTGGTTTATACCTTTGTCTGCAATACATGCTGGGCAGTTCACTAATTATTAAATGAGACATGATTGAAGATCTCATTGTATTCCGTTACTTGGCATGAATTACAAGGCATAAACAATGATCTCAGATAAGCTCCAGCTAGTCATAAATTTAAATAACACCGAATATCTAGAAAAATATTATTTTTTGTTCTAGCAGTAATTCAGGGGGAATATTAAATCATATGCCCCGAGCTTATAACATCCCACGTTAATTTTCCACACTTCAAAATTTCACTCGCAAAGTTCATATTCCCTTCTTCCTTTTATCATGAAGAAATAAAGTTGTTCATTGGCAAAGAAAGCTACAAACAAATGGAGCAGGGGCATCATCTAAGCATGTACTGGAATTTGTGTAGGAAAAGAGTGGGATGAAAACCCTTTACATTAGGCTCTTTCTTCCATCGCAGTAATGAGAGACAGGGGTCAAGTTGAATGAAGATGAGAATGCAAAATGGTAGACACTGTGTATGTAAATCCCCTTCCAGTTCCTCAGAGCAGAGACACTGGATATTCTTGGAAATGCAAGGCCACATTAATCAGACAAAATAGATCTATATGTCTCTTGAACTGCTGGTTACCGAGGGACAAAACTGCTGCCTTGTTTAATTTGCTTTTCTTTTTAAGTTCTTGACCTTTTCATGTCTAAAGGCAACCACAAACATCTTGAGAGTATTTGGGGACTGGTTGTGATTTTTGCCCCTCTTGTTGAATATTCTTAATGATGACATTAGCAAAGATGTCACAACATGTTACATTAGAAAACAACAACCTTAACTCTGGAGTTATGCCCTTCCTACAAACAAGAAAAAAAATGCAGGCATTTTATTTTCTTTTTTAAAAAAAGATTTTATTTATTATATATACAGTGTGCTACCTGCATGTCATTATAGATGATTGTGAGCCACCATGTGGTTGCTGGGAATTGAACTCAGGACCTCTGGAAGAGCTGCCAGTGCTCTTAACCCCTGAGCCATCTCTGCAGCACCCGGTATTTTATTTTCTTAACATAAATGTTCATACCGTTTACTGTTTACTAAGTATTGGCCAGACTGTTTATCAAGTGTTTATTTAATCTCCAAAACAAGCCTGAAAACGTGACTGGGGTGACAGGCAAATGACAAGACAGACACATAGACACACATACAGAGAGCTGGAATTGGGTGGCCTATACTCTGATGGAGATCTACCTGCTATGCGGTGAACCTCAGCAAGCTAAGCACAGGAGGAGGAGTTGGCTGTTTCTGTGGGAGGTCTCTGTAGGGGCACAGTCTCAGGTTGCAGCCATCCAGGATGAGGAAGCTGTGGTGGTTAGTGTTTGCATGCACAATGTCCTCAGACAAACCAGAGGAAGACTTGCCAATTTCCTGAGTCTGACTTAAGAAAGGTTTTACCAGTTTCCGTGAGTTAGAGACATTGGTCCTTGTCAACAATTCACATTCGCTCAAGGCATCTCTCTTTCCCTATAATGTCTTAGGTGACCCTAGAACAATTTTTAAAATGAGAGGCATGGAATGGCGTCAACAATTGAATATAGAAATGTACTATAGAAACAGAGTTGAGGTGTAAAAGTGGTGGGTCCATGCCTGGAGGAACCAGAGGAAAATTATTGTGTATCAAGTTAGCCCTTGACCCAGTATTTGATCTGTTTGACTCATGAAATCCAAAGTGTACATTCCCTGGCCCTTTGCTGAATCAAAAATAGGTTGACTCCAAGAAATAATTTTTATTAAGTGCTTCTTGATTTAAAATTTATTAGTAAAATTTATTAAAGCTATGGTGCTGGTGGTTGTTGGCAAGAGGACGGTCACACTAGTGTGATGTATCTTTTGGAATGGTGGATGAATAAGAAATTATGATCAAAAGGAAAGATAATAGGTGCATTAAAAGAAAAACTTACAGGAAGATAAATATACCTTTAATTGTGACTCGTGACAGGAAGGAGAATCTAGCCAATCTTAAAAATTTGACCTAATCTGTGGTTGCTATAGGGTACATGGAGATATTTTCTGAGGAACTGCAAAAGAACTTTTAATGTACAAGCTGTTCAGAAGCAATTAAACCCCCATTGGTTGTTGGAAAAATGCTGCTAGTTTTCAAAACAGAAATGCATGGTCCCACCCACTGCTTAGAAAGACGCCAAAACTATGCTATGATCTAACTGATTCATAATACCAGATTGGTTCAGTTCCTGATGCCAGTTCATGTTGTACAAATAACAGCTACAAAGAATGTGGTGAATAAAGGGATTGCCACCACTGGACTGGCAATGAACCTGCATGAACAGTGAGTCCTAGCCACAAAATTCAAAATTACAGTCTTGTAGAACTGAGAGCTGTGAAAAAAGACTGCTGCTGCCCAGCTATGCCTAGATTTTGTTTCAAATGAGGAGCTATAGTAATACATACCACTTCCAGTGGTAGAAGAAAATGTTATCACCAAGAGCTTTGTAAATGTCTCTTTCTGCCCTTAGGTCCGTTTGTGATGAATACCAATGAAGAAATTTCTGAGGCCATTCTTGATTTCAGAAATGCAAAAAATGGTTTTGAGAGGGCCAAAACCTGGAAGTCGAAGTCTGGAAATTCTGCCATTTAGATGGACTGACCATTCAGTATATTCAAATTCCAAAGCTGGTTTAGCTGGTGCTTCTAAAGTAGTAGTGGATTGTATCTTTAGTCTCAGGATTTGGGAGGCAGAGGAAGTTTGAGGTCAGCCTGGTTTACAAGCATGTTCCAGGACAACCAGGGCTACACAAAGAAACCCTGTCTAAAAAAAAAAAATAATAAAGGCTACACAAAGAAACCCTGTCAAAAAAATAAATAAAAACAAAAATAAAAAATAAAAAAGAATTACGTATTACAATGAAAAGATAGTATTTGTAGCGAGTTATTAGAATGCATTATATACATGTATGAAATTGTCAAAGAACAGAATTAACTATATTAAGAGGGGAAAGTACAAGCAATAAAAAGTGGTGGTAACACATGCAAAAAATTCTAATTGTTTCTGTAAAAATAATTGTTTCTCATTCTAATGAAAATGATTAAATTCCTATTAAAATATTTGTTTATGTACATGTGCTTTTTATACGTAAGAAGATGCCCTTTTATTCTCTGCCCTTTGGGGTTTTCTTAGAGCATTTTTTATTGCCTTCTGTGTCAGGAGCAGCAGCTATCTGAGCATCTTAAACTGTCCTCCTGCAGTTCAGCTGCCACCCCAGCCCTCAGAACTGTGCTTCAGGTTTCATGTTACAGGTTATCTGCTTTAAAAAACACAGCAGTCCTGACCATGTAAGTCAGCTTTTAAAACTGCCCCTGCTATTGCTAGGGACGCAGCAGGATTCCAGCCAAGACTTCCCCCGCAATTTGCTGCCAAAGTCTGTGTCCGATTTAAGACACATGCTCCTGCATGCTCCCTTGAACATTGTGAGAAAGTTTAATCCATGATTAGGTTCCAGTCTGCTGTTGCTGCAAGTGTTGGTGGTCACAGCACCTCCTGAAAAAGCAGCCAGAACCTAGAGCATAGGGTGGGGATTTTTACTTTCACCTTTCTGAATATGAAATGTCTGTAGCGTGATTTCTAGCTTAAAGTGGAAGATAGGATAACCTCCTGATTATTTTTGCAGCAAGAAGCTTTAATTTTTTTAATCTTTCTTCAATACTAAGATTGTGTGTGGCAGGAGGTGTCCTTTGACTAACTCAAATCATTTCATTGGATTTTGATTACAACTGATCATGTGATTTTTCCATGTGAAGTTTTTGGGGTTTCAAACTTTGCTTCTGGAGAATGCCTTTTGCAACACATTTTAGTAGCTGCCTGGTGTCAACTGCTTAGTCATCAGTGGACATTTAAAATATTCAAAATGTATAGAGAGTGGGCAATGGTAAATATTCTCATGATGTCCTACGTGTACCTGGTGCAAGGCTTCAATGGTGAACATGGACCAGTGAAGGTAGGTGAGCTTCATTTTTCTAATGTTTTATTGGTTTTCACAGACAAAGTTCTTTGCCCTCACTGTTTTTGAAGCAGTATAAAAAAAGCCTAGGCTACTCTTTGCCTGCATGTATTAACAACTGCTTTATTTCTTGGGCTTAATAATTTTCTTAGCATGAGTGTATGAAAATGGACCTGTGTATGAAAATTTGTATGATTGTTTTTTACGTATTGTGTGTATTTGAAATGGGAATTGAACATAAGCATTCTGGAAGCTTTTGGCACGGTATGGAAACATCTGCTCCCAGTTGTGCCTGCTAATGGCACAGTGGTTTTCTGGTGAAGCTATGATTTGTCTTTCTGACACAAACCATTTTGGATTTTAGGCTGGTTCTGAGCAAAAGATTGAGTAATTTCTTCTGTAAATTGAAAATCACAGTACTTTTCATGGATGTTTTCTATCTGGTTCTGCAAATTACCTATCGCTACCATCTAGGAAAAAAATTCTTAGAGTCCGTTTTTATTTTTATGCCTCTGCTTTTGAAAATGTGTATAAAATTAAGCAGTTGGCAAATCTTTGGTTCTATGAGCAAGCATCAAGGACAGCCCAAGAAATTGAGAACAGTGCAAAAAAGATGAGCTAAGATGGACTGACAGCTAGGATAACATTGTCACTCAATGTTTTGTATTTTTAAAGCCTTTTTTATTTTTGAAAAGTACTAGGATATAATTGTTTTGACTGAAATGCTACTAAATTATGACTGATTTAGAAATTTCTGGCTGAGACTAGACAAAAATCAGATTTGGACTTGAGTTTTGTGGCACTCATTTTCAATATGGGTTCATATTGTCCCTCAGAGCGGAAAATTAGTGATTTAGATTAGATGAGGATGTGAACTAGTTTACATGGAAAGTACCATATGTAATGTGGTCCAGAAACAGGTAGTAAATCTGCACCCAAGATTCAGAGGACAAAACTAACAGGCTCCTGGCACTGGGAATCACATTTACAGTGTTCACCCTGAAACCTATACACAAAAGTTGGTTTCCTTTCACCTACAGCCTGAGCTGGTGATCTAACGTCAAGGCTGAGGACTGTCCTTTCTGCCACATTCATTTGGTACTTTCAAAGCCTCAAATGTGCAGGCTGCTAGGCAAGAAACCTTTCCACCCCAGAACCAAGCTGCTTAACATTTAACACTAGTTATCAACCCTATTCCCCAGTGAAGTTTTCAGTGTTTGGAATTTATCCTATTACAGACACAGCTACCAGAATCCTCTCTGTGTCCCAAGCACAGTCAAGTTTCACAGGTTTTGAACTTTCATCTGCCACATCAATTTCTTGAATAAGCAATGGAAGAAAGTGACTGGATTTTTCTGTGACAGAAAACATGTCTTAACAGATGGCAGGTGTGCAGCCTGTGTTTACTAACATGCCTCTCAGTGTTTCTCTTACATGCCCTGCTTTCCCTTTGAACAGAGAAGCTACATCTAGTAAGTTGGCAGCCACCCAGCCCCCAGCTAAATTAGATTGTTTCATATATGAAGGAAAGGGCCGTCTGCAGTTAATACAAGTTTGGGGACACACATGACTGGGAGGTGAAACATAAGGACATACATTATTTTAGTTTATACATTCTCTTCTCCCGCTCTCCACATCTTTAAAAAACAAAATCAAAGAAATGTTCTCTTGTTGTTGTTGTTCTAAGCTCGGTTTTCTCTATGTAAAAAGCTATGACTGTTCTCGCATCCACTCTCGGAGATCTACCTGCCTCTGCCTCCCAAGTGCTGGGATTAATGGCATATGTCACCACCGCCTGGGCTAGAATCTGTTTCTTAACATTGTGTTTTCTTGTTTAAATTAAACTTTATCATAAAGACATGTTTAGGGTAGAAATGGTTTGGGACACTGGTCCTTGATTAGTTGATGCAAGAATATACCATGTATTATACAAAATGTCATGATCCTCAGTACTAGGTCTATAAGAACATGCTTTTGTCCACTTTCCCTTTTCTGACCATATCTGTTTCAGAATGGCTGTGATGCCAAAATCTTTCTCTAGGTTGTCCTCTCCCACTGGTCTGAACTTTACTTCCTAGCTTAGAGCGTTATCCTGTTTTTCCTCCCACCTTTGACACTGCCTATGGTTCACTTCTATGAGTCTGTGAATATTTTTCTTCTACTATAAGCATGAAAATGGCTACTACCACCTAAGACAGTTGTGCTTAATGCCATTTAAGGGAAAGATGCCCTAATTTCACTAGTCTTGCAGCTTATGCTCGGGAAACCAACGCTTGGAATATGTGAGCTGAGGAAAATCTTTTCAGAAATCGTAACATTTTCTTTGTGCAGATGAGTCAGTGCTTATGAGCACTTCTTTCTCTTATAAAAGGCCCAGGTTCAGTCCTCAGTGGCTCACAACCATCCATAACAACAATTCCAGGGGATCTGATGCCTTCTGACCTCAGGGACACCAGGTACAAGTGTGATGAATATACATATATTCAGAAAAAATATCCAGACACATAAATCTTCAATGGACCCATTAATAAAATCTGTTTAGGCACCGTGCTTATAATGTCTATATAAGGGTATTGCTCGATGATGGAATCATTCAGTGCTACATAAGACTGAAATAAGTCCCAAATCCACATGGTTCCCAAGACTTTATCACCTTCATGGCATTTGCCTTCTCTTGAAATTGTCTAGGAAGTAACTTGCATGGAAAGGTTGATGGGCATCTTCTACTTTTAATTGCAGAAAGCAAACCCATTCCTCCTACCCACTCCATTCTCACTCATAAAGTCATATTTAGGAGTTTCCTGGATTTGTTGTTAGTCAGGGGTGCCAGTGAACTCTCATTCCAATTTTTCTGTCTCTCCATAAATTCAGTTGTGGCTTTTATATAACTCTTGCATATTGTGGTACCCAAGATATAATAGAACCCTTTTTTCTTACATCCTGTGTATAATACTTCCTTCTATGGCTCATTTTGATTGAAAAATCCTGACTTAACACTGGTAAATAAGTTTTTGCTACAAACATGTCACAAAGATAACTTGTGAAATAAAATCAAGGTACTTACTTGTACATACAAATGGTCCCATAAAGAACCTTTAGTAAAAAGACCTGGAGCTCTCAGACACAGGTATTCCCACATTAAGACAAAGGCAGTAGAGAAATGTGGATACAAAGGACAATAAAAATTTTTCTGAGCAATATCTAGGTCCAACTCTTTTTTAAAAGAGATTTATTTTATTTTAACCTTATTCATGTATGGGTCTGTGCACATGAGTGTGGTTACTTGCAGAGGCCAGAAGAGGGCACTATATCTCCTAGATCTGAAGTCATTAGAAGTTGTTAACCACCTAACATTAGTAATGAGGATCAAACTGTTCTTTGCAATATCAGCAAATACTTTTAACCACTCAACTATCTCTCCATCCTAGAGAACTAATTTTTATCCTGTGATATAAGCAGAGGTTGTGAATTTAGCATAATTGAAAATGAATTGGTATGAAAGGAGACTGATAAAATGAGCACTTTTGCTTAGCTTGTTTTTATGGTGGCAAATTCACTTTTCTCTCTCTTCTTATTCTTACAGTCTTACTAAGATACCAGAACATTATAAATTAAAGGCATCCCAAGGTATGAAGGCCTTGACTGGCTGAGATGTCCTAACCCTTAAAGTCTTTCCTGTACCTCTCTTTACAATTTTACAATATTTGTTGATGTATTATTTTTATGATTTTTTTAAATCATGTTTACAGTATAAAGAAGAGGATACCAGATCTCATTATAGATGCTTGTGAGCCACCATGTGGTTGCTGGGAATTGAACTCAGGACCTCCAGAAGAACAGTCAGTGCTCGTAACTTCTGAGCCATCTGTCCAGCCCCTAATTTATTATTTTTTTCAGCAGGTATTTATTGAGTATTTACTGTGTCTAGGATCCACGAATGCAGCAAGAAATAAAACAATATTCCGACTCTTGAAATGTGTAGTTTGATTGTGCTTGGTGAATGTGAACAATATGCAAATCTGTAACATGTCAGGAACAATAATAATGAAAAACACTTAAATGATTGAGGAGACACAGAATGATTGAGATGAGGAGGGATAATCTTCCAACTCAGTTATATTTGTGCATAGTATTGAAAGAAGTGGCAGAGGCAGAGGTCCTCATGGGGTAGTGACTGAAGAGGGATTAGCTTGGATATTCTTAGGATGAGAACTGAGATTAGAAGTGCAGCTGTCAAGGTTAGAAAAGTAGCCAGGCAGATCATGAGCTCCAATATATCTTTAGAGACAGTACAATTTTAATTGTATGTAAATTTTGTGCACCAGAAAACCTTGTTTTCATTCATTTCAACCATATAGAATGCAAAAGCTCAAGCATAACTCACAGACTGTTCAAAAATAGGCTGTGCTGCACACAGGATGTGGCTCCTGAGTCACAATTTACACACCCTGTTCTCTTTTACACTTCTTTATTGATTTTATTGATGGCATATACGTGTACCTGACATTTTGTGGCCTGTTTGTCCTGGTTTATTACACCCTCACATTAGGCTGAAAGTTTTTCAGCAAGGGAGTGTTTCATTGTTTTGTTTCTAGCAGTGTGCCAACCACCACTTTGCAAAGCCTTTCACACAGAAGATGCTGAAAGCAGTATTTGTTGGCTGCTTGATAGACTAGCCATGGAGGATCCTGAGACAGCCAGGTGAAAGACAGTACTAAACTGTCTCTGACATCTGTCTTCACTATGGCTTGCCCGATTTCATGATTTTTTTTAATAAAATTCCAAAGCATTTTTAAGGCAATCTATTTACCCTGTGATATTTTACTGGAACTATGGTAGCATTTAGGTGAAAGTGTCAAAGAATCTTGAAATGCCCTTCTAGCCTTAGGCCATCTTACACGCTGTTCACTTCTAGAACCCAAAGCTAGAGAATGAAGTCACTGTAGCCCATTATTTCATCCTGGTGGTCACAGAAAGTTACACAAAGCAGCATGAAGCCACATAGTGTCTTTGTGCACAACTTAGATACATTCCTGTCTTTATCTCTGAAAACCTTAGGAGGCCTACCTGTGTTTTCATCTTGGGTGTTTTGTGAAGGTGTGGCAAACTGTGACAAAAATACTTGGTCAGATACTTTCTCAGTGAGGCAAGGTGAGGGTATGCTGTAATTACAATCACCCTCAAAATCTTGGTGGTTCCTAATCAGTACAAATTTATTTGCTGCTCATATTGTACAGCCATCTTGGTTCAACCACAGTCAACTCACTATCACTGTGAAGCTAGCTGAGCACCCACACCGAAAATGTTCTAGATCACTAAGACCATTGCATGCTCTGATCTAGAGGTGGCACACAGCATGGATCCACTATCCCATTTAAGTGCAAGTAGCCAGGAGATGCACACCCACCTTGGCCTCATAAGGTGGGAAGCTGAAAATATTTCATAAACACTATTAATAACTATCACACACAACTTATGCTATGTTTAATATTTTCCCATCTTAGAGCAGCACTGGAGAATGCATTGTATTGAAACAGCAGGAAGAGATAGGGAAAAAAGACAGAAGTCACTGGTTTCTATTATTTCTCTTTTAATGCATGAAATAATGCTTACTTTACATGGAAACTCTCCATTGGAGATTAGGAAACTCCATGGTTGGTCTCAAGGGTAAGGCATGTGGAAGAGAGACAACTTATTTCATTTGTCTCTTTCTCACTGGGAAAAGGAAAGCTGTACATTCAGTTCAGTAAACATTTGTGGAATGTCTTCCATGGGCCAAGCACATGGGTGGAAATGATGCCTTTTATATAATAAAGATGTCTTAGTCATTTTCATGTCTTGCCAACCACCAGGGAATTCACTTTGGCTTGTAGGAAGAATGATCTTAATGCCTGAAAGTGCAAGAAATACTATCATTTCAACAAGGTTTATTTTACCATTGACTGGATCTTATCAAATAACTATAGCACTGACATGGTGGAGAGGAGTATTGCTTTTTGAAAAACCAACATTTAAATAAAAGATTATCACAGGAGAGAAAAATAGCATGACAAATATTTTGCTGTTTCGTTGTGGGTGGAGCTCTTTAGGAAGAGTATAGTTTTGATTCAATGAATAACCTCTTATTTCATTTTTATTAGTTCTTTGAGAATTTCATGCATTGAGTTTTAACCATCTTCACCCCTGCCTGAATTCTCCCAGATCCATCCCCCTTTCTTAGCCACTCAATTTTGTGTCTATTTTTTTAACCCACCAGAGTACAATTTGAATTGACTGTATATTTATGTACATGTGGAACATCTATACTGCACCCCCACTTCCAAGCAATGTTTGGGGATAATTATAAAGGAGGGGGTGGAAAGACTAAGAGTTAAAGGCAGTGATTTATTGCTTACTTTAAAGTCAAGTGAACATACGGAGTGGGGGGAGAGAGAGAGAGAGAGAGAGGCAAAAGCAGGATAAAAACATGAAAGCAATCTTTGTAATTTGTGCTGAATTCATAACTGTATTGCTATAGGAAAGCTAGAGATCACTGGGCACAGTACTGTGGATGCTGGTGAGAAAGAGAAGAGAAGGTTATGGGTAAACATTGACGTAGGACCACTAGATGCTTAGAAATAAATATTTTTAAAGGATATGTTAGGCTGGCTCCAGTGGCAAGCGGGATTACCTAGAGTTATAGCAGTTAATTATTGCCACAACTATGCTGTTACAAACCCATACAAATTTTAGCAACCTAATACATCAATAGTTTATTCTCACATATATCTCTGTAGGTCCGCTGAGAGTTGGGATCAAGGGCCATACCTCAGGCTGAGTACATGTCTGCTCCACGCATCTGCCCTCTCGCTGAGTAGGCTGGCAGGAGCATGTGTTTGCAGAAGTGGGAGAAGTGTAGACACTCAGTACAGTCAGTCAGAAGTCAGTGTCAAGCTTGTGCTTGCCACATGTTGAAGTAAGCCATATGGTCCAACACCAAAACAGCTGTGGAGAGGCAGAGTGAAGTTGTTTGTAGTTGTCCTTAATCACAATAAAAGTTTTGAGTTGCTTCTTGGGCACTGAGTCCTTGATGTTCAAGATCAATGATACAGAGAATGTTAGACAACTCAGGAATTATCATTATAAGGCACAGTTTTAGAAGGTCTGAGACTATTTTACCACTGAAGATAGTCCATCCCACATTGGTTTTCTCATTTCTGTAGCACAACTGTGTCAAGTAGGAGCATTTCAATAGAACACAGTTTTAATGTATGCAAAGGGAGACACAGTCATATCCCCAAATGCTAGATGGCTTGGCTAGAGAGAAAATCACCAACAATCTTCATCAAATTGGAAGATATGACAGTTCTGAGCATCTAAACAAACCCCTTTCCACTGCCTTAAAATACCTGTGCAATAATGCACTCCTTCCTGTCTGCATGTACACACATATAGATTTCTTACATCTGTAGTTCCCTCCTTAAGTATACACTTTCAGGATTTCTGATTTATGCATTTAAGCAAAAGAGCCACCAATACAACCTAATTCAATTCCCAGATGGCCAGGTTTCCAGATTTCAGAGATGTGGTACCTAAGCCATGGTAGTTTCTGTCTGAATAGCCACACCCTCAGCAGTCATTCTTAGCAAGTGGGAAGTTTCCACCCTTCCCTCCATTGGTATATCTCAAACAGTCAGTTGCCAGCTACTCTGGCTAATGCTAGACCCAAAACTAAATCACTAAAGTTCAAGAACTAGGCTGATTTTTTTTAAAAAAAAATAATATAATGAATCTATAAAGACAGACTTAAGACCTGAGAAGATACTTGGAAATTTGCTTTCACCTGCATATAACTTTGAGAATGCTTTTCTCATTAGAAAAAGATAGCTCAAAGTTCACCCTGGGAAAGTTGTTTGGTTTTTATGTGTATAATTGTATTTGCTATGATTAGAGTTACCAAGTCTTGCTATTTCAATCCCATCACTCTGGTGACTAAGGACTATAAAGGGCTGGAAAGCATAAACCTCTATCCCAACTTGTAGGTCCACATGACACACCCCTGAGAAAGAAAAAAAAAGAAACCCATTAATTGTATTCCTACTTTATGCTCTGGCCCTTTTCCACTTGTGAACTCCTAGGTTCTCCACTGAGCTCTGGGAAGTAACTTTCTTTTCAACACAGTATTTTTATTGGCTGTTTTAGAATTTACACCATCACACTCATTTCCCTGTCCCTCCAGGTTCACCCCCGAACCTTGTGACCTGCCCCCCTCCAAAAAAGTATGGTAAAAAAGGAACAACTCCACTTTTCTTGCCCATATACTCACTGGAGCATGTTCAAACTCCCTTAAAGATAACTGAGTCCTTCCCACCCCATCTCCCTCCAGAAGCCATCAACTGTGGGGAACTACACTTCAGCATTCTTATTGCAATTTTTAAGAGTTCTCTTGGATGATTTTCTATCTAGACTGTTTCTTTGGGGGACAGGGCTGAAGGTAGGTTTTGCATATGTGCTTTTTTCTTTTTTCCCTTTTAGTTTAGTTTTGTTTGTTTTCGGGACAGGGTTTCCCTGTATAGCCCTGGTTATCATAGAACTTACTCTATGGGCCAGGTTGGCTTTGAACTCACAGAGATCTCCCTGTGTCTGTCTCCTGAGGCTGGGATTAAAGGCATGAGGTGCCACCACCCTGCATGAAGTAACTATTAACATCAATAGAGAAATCAAATCTGAAGGAAGTTAACCTATCCTCAGTCAAAAAGGAGTTGTGCCTTGGTTAAAAGCCAGCTTACTTTATTTCCTAATTACATTGTAATTTTACTTTCCTTTTTAGTAGGTACAATTCTGTTAATTATAGCACATGTATAAATTTGTGTAACCACAACCACAACCAGGATACAGGCTGTTTCATACTCGTACTCAGTTCTCTCTGTAAATGTGATAGTGAGACCACCTTTCCAACCTCCAGCGAGTAAGTAGCATTTTGTCCTTACTTGTTCCTGGTTTGGTATTTTGAAAATCACATATAAATAGAAGAATGCAGTCTAACATGTTGAGACAGACTTTTTAACCTTTAATCAATTTACCAATAGTTCTTTTTATTGGCAAGCCATAATGGGTTAAGCATTCACTAATTGAATTATGTATGTGTTTTTTCTAACTGTTTTGGCTATGATAAAAAAAATTACTACAAACATTCATTTACAGAATTTTATGCAGTGTAGGCATCATTTATCAAGTGATAAATTCCCTGGAGTAGGGTTACTTACTTAGCCATATGATGGGTACATATTTATAAGAAACTTTCAGAGTGTCATATAACTCAAAACTAGTTTTGAACAATTGAGATCCATGCTCTTGCCTCTAAAATAAGCCATTTGAGTAATCAGCATTCTAATTTATGATATCAGGCATAACTTCTTTTAGAGTAATATGATTTCTTTTTATAAGAAAGGGCATGGGAGCATCTCAGATTTTCACTTAGACTCATGAGTCTGGTGTGGCCTAGGCAGATTTCTTAGTAGACAGTGGGAGGAGGACCTTTGGGGAGGACAACAGGGAGCATCACAATGCTATTTGCATATCAAGGCAGGAAAAGTATGGTGGTTTAGGCCACTCCCTAACCATGAAGGAGAGACTAATGCAAATGTTCCTTGATTTTGAAGTTGCTAAGAGGTGTAAGAAAGACAGAACAGTCTGGACTGTCTCCCCAAACCTACTGCAAAGGCAAATGGTGACTGGTTTTTCTGAACTGCAGAGATGGGTTACGAGGGAATTGTGCCCTCAGGTAACATTTCTAATTTCTTCATCAAATCTTGGGAAAGCTGTATGAAATGTGTTTTCTCCATTACTTAGCCTAGCACTCCAGGACATTCTGCTTTCAAAAACCCAATTCAGTCGCCAGATGTTATCACCAAACTTTGTGAAGACAGTACAATTCCGAAAAGAAAATAGCACTTACTCATAGTCTAATCCTCTGGCTCTCAAGAGGCCCAGTGAGAAATTCAGTGAAGCTGCTCTCTGCTTCCAGATCTTGTACATGAGGATCTTATGAGCCAGGACCACAATGGTGCAGGAAAAGCATTCTGCAGCTCTTTGAGGAAAGCAGCCAGGATGCTCCTGGACCAATTCTTTGTAAATACCATGACAGCTCAGAATTCTAATCCAAGATCTTTCCACTTGACATTTATATTTTCCTTGAGATATTTTATAGGACTGCCTTTTGAAAGAATGTATAGCTTTCTATTGAATTCTAGTGGGTTTAGGCAATACCTTTCTAAAAATTTATCTTGAGAAATGGGCTATTTGGAATTTGAAGGAACTTAAGAGGCAATCTAGTCTGTCACTTAGGACAACAGTTAACTTTATCACACTGTTTAAGTGAGGAAATGATATCACTGTTATCTAGTCTTTTAAAAGCTGGACAAGTTGAGAACTGGATAAATAGAATAGAATTTGCACAGATGGAATGCCCACAGCATTAAGTTCAGTTGAAATGTGTAATTTCACACATTAAACAAACTGCACACATTAGCAAGGAGCTAGTTTTAAAACTTTAGTTTTAAATGCACATATTCTGACCTTAGAGTATAACACAAAGGAATGCAAAGACTAGGACAATTTTTCAACATGCATCAGCCATTTATCCCATGTTTATCAGGGTTCTTGTAGAGAGTTCGAACATTAACCCAGGTCTTTGAACTTAAATCAGTACTGCCGTGCTCCAAATTACTGGCAACTCTTAAAATTACTTGGAAAGATTAATTTTTTATTATTTTGAGACAAAGTCTCATTATCCCAGGTTTGCTCAGTACATATCAGAATGACCTTGACCTTCTAATGCAGATGACTCTACCTCTAAGGTGTCAGGGTTACTGGTGTATACCACCATGTCAGGTTTATGCAGCTCTGTGATTTCAGGCAAGCAGGCTACCAACTGAGCTATATTACCAGCCCCTAAAGAGTTTTTCAGAATACTTTTGAATGTGAAGTAATTCTAACTTTATGAAAAAATTGCAAAGACATATAGAGTGTTGTTACAAACTTTTCACTTAGCTGCTACTGAAACAGTCACAAGAGTTTGGTTTTTCTTTTGAAGTAATGGTCCAAGTCTGTAAAATAGGACTCTGATGATAAGATCCAATCACCAAATGGGACTCTTTGATGATAAGGTCCAACCATCAGTATTTTTCAAAAAGCTTTCCCCCACATGCATTCAAGATAAAGGCAAATCTGGTAACTTCTGATCCACATCCTTCCCAAGAGGGAATAAGCCAACCAACACTATGGCCATTGCTTGGTGGCTTGTTAGGAATGCAACTGCATGTGGGAAAAAGTTAGTCTATGTTATAGTAACATTTATATGATTATAAGGTAGTGTTGCAGAGACTTTCAGTCCCGTGCTTTAAAAACTGATTAGTGATGGCTAAAACCCATCAGAGAATGATTTGTTATTTAGGAGGAGAATTGCTAACAGTCTTGAATTAATGACAGAACCAACACTGCCATTCTGATAAACAAAAACCCAGGAAGTCCTTGCCTATCCTGTCATCTTATGGATTGCATTATATTTACTTTAGATTTTGCTAGTGCTTATATCAGAAAGTTGGAAGAAATAAAGAGCAACTCATTTGGCAATAGTACGTCAGTGGAGACTATGGAAATCAAGAATTTAAGTATGCATTTGGGACAATGGTCACACTTTGTGATGTTTAGCTTTGTCCTACCCATGCAGATAACATAAAGTTGATCACACACAAATCATGGAGTGTGGAATGCTGATTGGAAAGGGGTCTATTTTTCAACCCTTCCCAAATGTGTGCCTGGATGAGATCATTGCTTTTGTTCGGCTGTTAGTATTTTCACTTAGAATTATAAAAATGACTGTTGCCAATTTCTCAGTTATTTCAAAGTAGGTTTTCATTTAGCAAAGTAGGCTTAAATAGCTTTAAGTATATAAGTAAATATTATGGTTTTACAAAGAAATCAGTCATAGGAACTATTTAGTCTTAACATCATTCAATTGTTTTTAGTTCAGCCTGCAGAATTAATATTTTATCTTGAGTTTTTTTAACATAGGATTTTTTAAAGAAGCCAAAATTAAATTTAGGTTTGTAAAACATATGAATCCATACATCAACCTTACTTAGGGATGGCACTGAATAAAATTTTACCTCCACAAATAAAGATTCTTTCAGCAATGTACAATTTAATACTTTTTAATTTAAAATTTAGAGGGGTTCATACACAAGTACTTGTACTTATATTATTTCCATTCCTCTCTTTCCCTGTCCAATTTCTCCTGTGTCTTTCTCCTACTCCTTCTCAAATTCACAACCTCTTCTTCTATAATTATTATTATACACACAAGCAGCCTGGACGAACATGCACACACACACACACACATATACACACCACCTATTAAGCCCATTTTCATAATCTTTTTAAAAGTATTTATTAGGCTTTTTCATTAACTTATTGAAGCAGTGTTGTCAAAACATTTTATTTTGAAGATTGAATCAGATATGAGTTAGCTATGCCATAGAACTAGAAAGAGGAGACGAATGTTTAGGCAAAGAGAAGCCATTAACAAATTAGCTTTAATGTAGGACCATGGCATTTGAGAGTTGCCAGGGACATGAGCAATTAACCAGTTTTGTCTCTAGGGTTCACAGCTAAAGAAGCCGTGGCATCCCACCCAAGTTCAGTGTCAACCTCACAATCCCCATCAGTGCTCTTGAAGTTTCTTTCTCTTCCTTGCCAAAACTGTCTTTGTTTCAAACTCCAGAGATATATGAGAAATGACCAATGTAATGTCACTAAGCTTCTGAGGCAGCTTTTCTCTTTACAGACCCATAGGGCTTCCTATGGCTCCCCTATTTCAAAATGTGGTCTTTTTATCTCTTCATACTGCCCAAGTAACACGCTGTACACCAAGCCTTACAGGCTCTGCTTTATCTCCCATGCATATGCTTTCAGTTTCTTTTCTGTTGACTCTTTCCCCCAGCTTACAAATACATTTAATATTCTCCTACCTCAGGCAAAAAAGTGCATGTGTGTTCATGTGTATACTTCCATCTGGACTTCTAGGTAAAACGGCTAAGGTGAATTTAGACAGGTATGATCACATGAGCCTGAGATCAGGACTCTGGAAGCTAAGGCAGGAGGATCATAATTTCCAGACCAACCTTGGCTATATAAATAGACTTTGCCTCAAAACAACAATAACAGTAACAAAAAGCATGACCTTGAAGATACATATTCTGGCATTTTTAGTACATAGACTATAAATGATTATTGTATAAAAATGATTACTGTATAGCATTACAAATGCCAAATGCTGTCCAACTATGAAACCATAAAGTCAAAGCTGCAGGCCTGATAGATGAGTCTGGGAGAGAGATGCCATCAGAAACTCAGTTCCAGAACTGGCAAGATAGCTCAGCTGGCAAAATGTCTACCTAGCATGCTTAAGGCCCGAAGACTAATACCTAGTGCTGGGGGAAAAAAAAAACCTCTGGTAGGAAATGGGCTCCACTGCTTTTGATGGCAGCATAGTTTATATATGTATGTATCATTATTTCATATAACCAATCCCCTAATTTTTAACAAGAAGTTACATATTGAAAACCTTTTCTTGGGCTCCCCCATACGAATATACCCATTTAGTCTGGTTGCACTGTTTTAGCCAATAGTATTCAGATACAACTGTAAAAAAACTGGACAACTTCAGCTTAAACTAGGAAATGGGGCTCTGTCACAAAAGAAGGATAACAAAAGAATCTCTACTGCTTTTCTGTGCCTGCAGTAGCAAAGTACCATAAATCTGATGTCTCAGAATAACAAAATCCCAAAGTTCGAGGTGTCAAACTTTCTTGGCAATCAGCGTTGCCTCATCTGCTTTGGGTGGCTCAAGGCAATCCCTGAGTTTTGCACTCATCACTTCATCTCTGTCTCTGCCAACAAATGGCCCTGCTGTGTCTATGTTTTCTCCTGGCTTCTAAGGACCTTGGTCCTTGTACTTTGGGTTCAAGTGACTAATATCGCAAAGACTTTACCTCCATTACATATGCACTTTTTTCTTGAATAAGACAATAAAGAATAGATAAGATATTAGACCTATCATTTTTATAAGTTCACCATTAGACATTGTTTTGCCTAGGCACAGGTGCACATTTGTATATTGTCTAGGTTGATTTCAGATGGTCTATGATTTAAACTGTTAACATTCACATTTATCATGATATCTTTGTAATTTACTCTTAAACTAGGATTTTTCTTTCGAGCGATCATCCCAGTCAATGCTGGAACGATCTGAACAACAGATCAGAGCTGCTTCTAGTTTGGAGGAGCTGCTACAAATTGCTCACTCTGAGGACTGGAAGCTGTGGAGATGCCGGCTGAAGCTCAAAAGCCTTGCCAGTATGGACTCTCGCTCAGCATCCCATCGCTCCACCAGATTTGCAGCAACTTTCTATGATAGCGAAACTCTAAAAGGTAGGTCTGGAAGTAAAATGGCAGATTATTTCCGTATCAGTTAGTGACACAGGCACTAACTCCTTCCAAAAGCTTGAACACGTTGGTTATGTATCAGAGGAGGAACAAAAGGCAATCTGATCTTATGAGAAGATGGTTCACTAGATAAAGTTGAGAATGATTCTCAGATAGCCACACACACACCCCTCCATAAATAAATAGGTGTAATAAAAAAAATCAGTATTTTCAAGAATCAGTTTTCTCCTTTCACCTTGTGGGGCTTAGGAAAAAAACACAGGTCTTCAGGCTTGGCCGCAACCACCTTTACCCACTGAACCATCTTGTCAGCTCAAGAATTATAGGTATTAAATGTCTACTCCATGAAGAATATTCAATATGATCTTGATATCTACATCCAACACAAGAACATTTCAAATTATCAAAATAAGTTTAAGGAATTTAAGGGCAAAGCAATACAGAAAGATTGCTTTTAGGAAAAAAAAAAAAAAACAAGTTTACTCAAAACTAAAACAACCTCAGTATTCACCAACTGGGAGTTTTCAATTACTATGCAGATAGTGCAGATAGAGAAGAAAACCAAGGACTTAGCTATTGTTTTTTTTTTTCCTTCAAAATGCTGTGAGTTCTATGTAAAAGCAAAAGCCAAAAATTGTAAGATAAGATGTAATAATGGGTAGTGGTTACTCAGAGAATAACAATGAAAATTCATGACACAAAATGATCAAAGATTAAGACTAGGAACTAACATGCAGTCAGCCTTCATATCCTCAGGTCCCCCATCCCGTCCTGTCCCATCCCATCCTATCCCGTCCCATTCTTGTCCCTGTCCACCCCCCTCCACTGCCCCATGGGTTCAGCCAATGACACAGGTCAACGACTTTGGGAAATGCATGTGTCCCAAGCATATGCAGTTCTTTACTTGACATAATAGTATACTGTAACAAGTATTTATTTGGCATGTGCATTTTATTTGTTATGTACAGGAAAATGTAAGTGGACTATTTACAAATTCTAGCCCAATTATCTAAGGAACTTGGCAACCCAAGAATTTGGATATCCATCAGGTATCTTGAGACCAATTCTCCACAGATATCAAGGGACTGTCATATTTCCAAATTAATTCCTGGGGTAGGGATGGAGATGGATGTGTAGTGTCTACTTACGCCATTTTAAGGATACCCATATTGAGATAGAGACTCTTTACAAGAATATTGTTTATGCATGCTGTGCCACATAAATGAAATGTTTTTAAATAAAGTTGTGTGGCCTTAATTACACCTTTAATTCTCCAATAAAATATCAAAACAACTCAAGAAACCAGTGCCATTATTAGTTTTAGCCTTGTAGATACAAATATGATCACATAGTACATGAAAATATCCACTCTTTTTTTTTTAAACTTTATTTATTTATTTGCCTTGGTGTTTGCCTGG
Organism: Sigmodon hispidus; assembly: GCA_004025045.1. NCBI lineage: Eukaryota > Metazoa > Chordata > Mammalia > Rodentia > Cricetidae > Sigmodon > Sigmodon hispidus. Next base: position 53,239 of record PVIH01008006.1, read on the forward strand.
AACTGGAACTACAGACAGTTGTTAGCTGCCATGTGGGTGCTGGGAATCAAACCCGGGTCCTCTGGAAGAGCAGACGGTGCTCTTAACCGCTGAGCCATCTCTCCAGCCCCTGAGCATATCCACTCTTAATTTCAGTTGGTCCTTAAGCAAAAATTATTATTATTATTCTATTTATAGTACCCCTTTTTTCATTTGTTAATGGATTAGACAGGATTCAGCTATGGAGAAAGTTGTATGAAGGCAATGGGAATCCCATTGCAGTATAAGTGTAAGGAAGGTTCTTTGTGTTCATGCATGGGGCTGTGTATGCAAGTGAGAGTCTTGTTGGTGCATTCATGCTGTGATTTCACAAAAACAAATGCATCTGGAAATCATAGGCTTTTTGAGCAGGTTACCTGTCCAAAGGCCTGAGGGGAATGTACAGATGACCTGTGAAGACAATTTTACCATAAAACCACAAGTCAGTGATTTTTTTTAAAAGTCAGCCAGGTTGACATTTTTTTAAGAAGCAAACCATAAAAAAAAAACCTAGAGAATTTGCAGCCTCCACAGTTTTCCTTCTAATTATATGGAGAATTAGTTGAAGTTATTCACTAAGTTAGAAGCAGGAGATGATCAAATAAGTATGTTACACCAATTATGTTTTGTTATGTACTCCCTCTCATGGATTTCAGGGTAATTCTCTGGACAGTAGTAAAGAACACTAGCCTTATGAAACCTTAGTCAGTGGCATTGGTCATAACTGTATGAGATTTTGATTATATAATCTTATCCAACTTTTTTCATTATGAATAAAGTGTCACTTTTTATCCATGTATCCCCTTGCTCAAACTCCCTTCCCCCTCCCGCCCCTCCCAGTCACTCTCTTTTCTCCTCATCTCCTTATCTCCTCCCCAGCAAGGGCAGGAGGTCCCAAGGTCCCAAGGTGGCTTAGTTTAGTATCCAAAGTTAGAACATTAGAGAGAAAAAGCAAGTAGAAAGAAACATTTAAGTAGCATTTTAAATAAAGAATATCTTCTTATGGCAATTACTGTCTCCTTCAAAGATTTATACCTAATAGTAGCAATTTAAATAGCACCCCTAGTAATGCTTAATTAGTTTGTGTTTTATACATACAGCCTGAAGGTTGCCTCATGTAAATTTTATCATCATAAATTTGAAAATAATAATTTTATATTTTGTGAATATATGGGTGTTTTGCCAGTGTATATGTCTGTGTACTACATGTGTGCAGTACTCATGAAGGCTAGAAGAAGGCATCAGATCCACTGGAACTAGAGGTAGAGATGTGAGCTGCCATATGGGTGCTAGGAACTAAACATGGGTCATCTGGAGGATCAGCTGGTACTCTTCTGAGCCATCAATTCAGGACCATGATTTTAGTTAGAATTTTTATTGCTGTGAAGAGACACCATGACCACAGCAACTCTTATAAAGGAAAACATTTGATTGTGCTGTCTCACTTACAGTTCAGAGGTGTAGTTCATTATCTTCATGGCAGCAAGCAAGACAGCATACAGGCAGACATGGTGCTGGAGAAGGAGCTGAGAGTTTTTATATCTTGACTCACAGGCAACAGGAAGTGGTCTGTTTCACTAGGCATGGATTGAGCATATAAGAGACCTCAGTACCCTCCTCCACAGTGACACATTTCCTCCAACAAGACCACACCTACTCCAACAAGGCCACACCTTTGGGGGCTATTTTGTTTCAAACTACCACACCTATCAATATATATTTTTAAAGATAGCATATAGAAACATTTTCGTGATATTTTATATTACTCCAAAATTTGCCTGCTTCAAACACACTGTGTGTACACATGCAAGTGTACATGTGTGTATGAGCGCATGTGGTTGTGGAGACCAGGGACAATCTAGGATTTCATTCTCAGGTGCCACCCCACTTGTAAAACAGATATTTTTAGTTTCACATTTTTGGAAATCTTAAATACAGGCACAGCCAAAATACTTTTTCTGATTGAAAGTGTCTCTGGGGGCTACAGTCAAGGTCTTCCTCTGGGCTCTAAGCATCTTAAGGTTCTACTGGGGCACGATGTACTTCCAAGTTCATTCAATGGTTGTTTGTTGAACTAAGTTCCACACCGACTCCAGGACTGTGAAGGGTCCCTTTTCTCACTGACTGTCGACCAGAGGCTGCCCTCAGTTGGAAGTAGCTTCAAGATTGATTTTCGAGCTGGACAAGTAGCTTGGGGGGGGGTTAAGAATACATACTGCTCTTGTAGAGAATCACCCAAGTCTGTTTCCAGTCATCCATAATCCAGCCCCAGCATTTGTCACCCTCTTCTGGTGTCCCAGGGCACTGTACTCATATGTACCCCACCGTACATACATGCACATCTCCCTCTATACACATGCACATAACTTAAATTTACAGTGACCCATGATGAGAAAGGAATGGAGGGAGGGAGAGAAGGTAGGTGGGGGAGGGGGAGAAGAAGAATCAGAGAATTTTTTTTCAACCTAAGTGCCATCCTATTTTGCTGTATTCTTTTCACAAATATCCAATCACTCAGTTTTATTGACACATGAAAAGAGGAGAGATTGCACAGGATATGTCCTCCAGAAACTAGGGATCACTGGAGATCAAATTTTAAGGCTGCCTACTACAAAAGGGTTTCAGTACGTTCCTAGTATAATGTAGTCTGTAGTTCTATCTATGACAAGCTGAAAGTAAGACTCCTCCCCCCAAAAAAGCCTAAAGAGAGGCTTCTTGCAGCATTAACTGTTAAAATCTAACTTAAATATAATGAATGTGTGGCTGAAAAAAGCTCACTAGTTAGGATCAGTACTGCTCTTGTAAAGGACCTGAATTGGCTTCCTAGTACCCATGTCAGGCAGCTCAAAACTGCCTTTAACTCCAGTTCTAGGGAATCTGATGCCTTTGATATCTGTAAGCATCTGTTTCCACACACAAAAATAAATAAATATTTTTTTAAAACGGTGAAAGCCACGCATGATGGTGCACACCTTTAATTCCAACACCCAGGAGGCAGAGGCAGGTGGATCTAACTGAGTTCAAGGCCACTAGCCTGGTGTACATGTCAAATTCTAAACCAACCAAGACTACACAGTGAGATCATGTGTTAAAAAAATGCTTAAAATGGTGAGAGAAAAATGAAACAGCTATACAAGAAAAATGTATATTCTTTCAAAATATATATTTCTTTTCTATATACACAGACACACACACACACACACACATGTGTGCACATGGGCAGATGTGTCCATGTCTGTTTATGAATGTGGAGGCTAGAGATCAATGTTAAGCATCTTCTTCATTCACTCTCCAGCATAGGTTTTTGAAATAGGATCTCTTTGGAACTGAAGCTCATTGATTTGGACAGCCTGACTGGCCAGCAAGCCCTAAAGATCTGCCAGTCTCTGCCTCCTCAGGACTAGGGTTACAGGAGCACATCAGCTTTTTATGTGGGTTCTGGGGACCCGAACTAAGGTCCTCACACTTGTGCAGCCAGTACTTTCCCCCACCGAGCCATCTCCACAGCCCCATTGTTGATGAACTTCCTTTTCTGCTGCCAACTCCAAATAACACAGAGACTTAATTATAAAAGTTTGGCCTATAGTTTAAGCTTGTCTCACTAACTTTGATAACTTAATTTATATTAATCTATGCTTTGTCTTGTGGCTTTTTACCTCTCTTCCATCTTGCACCTGCTAATTCCTCACTGTGTCCTCTAGCATCTCTGCCACACTCCCTCTGCCTGGAAGTCCCACCTAACCTCTTCCTGCCTAACTGCTAACCATTCAGCTCTTTATTAAACTAATCGGAAGGCACTTTGGCAAAGATACACCTTCACAGCATACAAAAAAATTATTCTATAACACCTGCCTTTCCCTTTTTATTGCCAGTGATGTATTTCTCTTTTTCTCATTTACCTCAAATTAGCTATGGCCAGGGATCTGCTCTTTCCATTAAAATAAAAGAACTTATCTCATCACCTTCTGTAAACCAGTAGATGGTTCCAAATATGGAAAGTCTGATTTGAAGAAACATAAATTCCATTGAAACGTCCTCTTGTGTGTTTGCCAGGTTTTAGTCTCAGTGTACTTATACCAGCACACAAACAAACTCATTTCTCTATGATTTTAAAACCTATTCCTACCTGACTTCAAGTAGAAGAAATGCTCTGTGGCTGTACCCTGTAATTGCTTGATAAATGATACTCACACGTTGTCTTCACATTAGCCCACTAACTTCCTTATTATCCAGCCTTTGCAGATGGCTATTTGCAGGACATAGTGCTTCCCCCAAGGGGATGAAGCAAATGTATCAATAGAAACATGGAAATTTCAGTTGTAATTTTTTTTGCAGGCAGATTTTTGACTGAAGGATGGACAAAAATATTCATCTAGGGTTTGGAAAGATGGCTCAGTGTTAAGACCACTTGTCATTCTTGCATAGGACCTGGGTTTAGTTCACACACGGTGGCTCAAAAAACTATCTGTAACTCCTGTTCCAGGGGATTCAATGCCCTCTTCTAACCTCCAAAGGCATTAACCATGCATGTGGTACACATATATACATATGGGAAAAACATCTATACACATAAAATAAAATAAATTTCTAAAAGCAATGTTTAAATACTCAACTGAGTAAAATAAACAAAGTGTGGTGAGAGGAAATGAAAACACCTGTGTTGTGTAGCAGGGCCATTTTTTTCTGCTGACCTCAATGAACTTTATTCCTGCAGTTATAGATGAGGAATGGCAGAGAACCCAGTGCAGCCCTAGAGAGACATGCGTAGAAGTGGCCAGTGAGCTGGGCAAGACCACCAACACATTTTTCAAGCCCCCGTGTGTGAGCGTGTTCCGGTGTGGAGGCTGTTGTAATGAAGAGAGTGTGATATGTATGAACACAAGCACCTCTTACATCTCCAAACAGGTACGAGGAAATGAAGACTCTGCCACTGACCTTGTTACCAATCACTGACCTAAATACTTCATGTGGTGAACCTCATTTAATTCCCCAAACAAAGTCACAGGATATCTTATCCTCCTTTTCAGAGAAAGAAATTGAGGCTCAAGAAGGTAACAATATCCAAGGTGACACAGCCTCATCAGTTACCATCTACCTAATCGAGAATCGATGCATTCAGACATTACTAGAACAAGGTGTTAAAAGGAATGAAGGAAGCTGTGTCATCTTATATAGCTGTTCAGGTGTATATGGAGTTTAATTGGAATGACTGAGAAAAGTCCAAGAAGGGTGTGGATGGGGTGGAGAAAGAGAAAAGGAAGAATGCAACAAGGACCAGCTAAGAGGGGAAGGTACTGTCACCCTAAAATTGAAGAGGCTGAAGGAGGCAGTAGAAATAGGATTAGAAGAAAAATGGGAAAGGACTTCTGGTCTCACACCTAGGGGCATGCCCTCCATACACGGTGTATTTTACCGGCGCCATGTTGGCTTTACCACATGGCAGCTACATACCAGGAATTCTTATCTCAGCTGGTGCCATGTTGGGTTCACCTTATGGCATGCCAGGAATCCTTACACTTTTCACTTGGGAGTTGCCAACCAATAACATGGTGGGGAATGTAAGCAGGTGCCGGGAGAGTCAAAAGAGCCAGTTACAGAGGCAGTGACAGCAAAGACAGAACCTGATAGGGAAGGAAAGAGAGAGGATATATAGTGCCCAGGAAGGAAATAAAATAAATGGATCAAATCACCTTTGCTCTATAGCTAAGTGTCTGTAGCTATCATCTTCTTGTAAAACATAAATGCTGCATGTGGAAACTGAAGTAACCTTTAATAGTGAAAGCACTATTAAAATGCTGTAAACCAAGCCACATTCCTTTTGGTCCTCTGTTGCAAATTCCTCACATGTTACTACAACTCACTTATCATGTTTGCTTGTCTCCTCATGATCATGTAGTAAAAGAATTACATAGATGTCAAGTGCATCAATGCCAAGATGTGTTCAAAATGCCCATTTGTTTTATTAATAGGTTAAAGTTTTCTTAGTTTTGCTCTCCCCTACCATCTAGACTGTCCTTTAAACTATAGCAGTTTTGTGCCTGAACCTGTTTGGAGAATTTTGGAACCCAAGCTATCTGACCCCTACTATTTGGTAATTAGAAACAATGACATAAGTATGGCTACAATCAACAGTAAAAACAAAGCTTGCATAACGTAAGAGTTCAGTGTCTGATCCTTTTATTCCATGGACTGTAGCTGAAGAATTGTGCTAGAACATGAAGTTTGTACTAGAACATGAAGTTTATGCAGAAAAACATCCTTATTTGTTGTCAGGGAAGCTTCATGACATGTTGTAAGGTCTGAATAAACACAACCTTAATGAATTGTTTCCACTTAGTAGATACTTGATTGCTTTGTTTTGACTGCAACATTCAACAAATGATTCATATGAAGGAATGTATTCAAGTGTAAGTGCAAAGCAAGTTTTGTTTTGGTTTGGTTTTGCCAAATAGGCATAAGCATGCAATTTGGCAGTTTCTATCTTAAAGATACAAATGAACTATCTCTTAGAAACAAAGTAAATACAATTTCATGGAATGGTGATTGAGTGAAAATCCCTTAAAAGATCAAGTTCAAATTTATTCACACTTCATGGAACCACTTTAGAAACTTTGGTACACACTTTTGGATATCTCTTTCTCAATCTGTCATGTAAAAATCATTAGAAATATAATTAAAACGGTTGTAGATGTTTAATTTATATCACTCTGTATGTGTCTACCACCTGAGTGTAGTGCCGATGAAGGCTAGAAGAAGGCACCAGATACCCTTGATCTGAAGTGACCTATCTAAGCCACTTGAGTGCTGGGGACTGAACTCAGGTTCTCTGCAGAAGCAACAAGTGCTCTTAAATACTGATCCATTTCTTCAGCACCCAAAATGTAATGCTTTTACAAATGACAAATTAATAATAAAGTATTTACAATAGAGCAGAGATATAAAAACATAGACATACACACACTAGCTATAATTATCTGTCTAGGTATGATCTTAACTTAGCTGCACAATGCTTTTTACATAGCAATTGCCCTAAAACTCAGAAGCTTCAAACAGTGATAAATTATTCTTTTTTGTGTATCTGAGGTTCAAAATACTCCAAAGTGCTGTGCCAGTGCAAGCCTGCTTCCTGTCCCCAATCCCTTGTACCAGCATGCCTTCCAGGTTATGTTCTTCTCATGGCTATACAATAACCAAGAAATAATAAATCTCACAAAGCATGCACAGTCCCAAATTGTACTATGTCATGTCGGCTAACATCTTTTTGGCCAAAATAAGTGTCTTGGCCAAGCTCAAAGTCAAAAGGTAGGAAATTGCCATTAATAGTAATGGTTTGGGAAGGGATGAATAAATAGTTTAAATAACAATCAAATCTACCCAAAATCTCAAAGAACCTTCAAAGTTTTAATTTCATTTATCCTTACAATTTATACTCAAATTTAAAACAAAAGCACGGAACAGTGGTACCATTCTCAAGAACTCTAGTGATGGTGAAAAAGAACAGGCTTGGAAAACACTTAAGAAACTAGCAAGTTGGAGAAGCTCCTGATTTCCTGACTCCCAGCATTCTAAGCCTCTTACAATGACTAACTCCATTGTGCATGGCTAACTTTACTAAAGTCATTGCTATAAGGAACAAGGGCAAATATACAGACTGTGGAAACTGAAAAAAGTCTATAATCAAATTTACATCATGGCTTTTGCTCTTTTCTGCAGCTCTTTGAGATATCAGTGCCTCTGACATCAGTGCCTGAGTTAGTACCTGTTAAAATTGCCAACCATACAGGCTGCAAGTGCTTGCCTACGGGCCCCCGCCATCCCTACTCAATTATCAGAAGATCTATTCAGATCCCGGAAGAAGATCAGTAAGCATTTCCTGGACTTGATAATGTCTGTTCTTGCATTTGACAAAATTGTGTGTACATTCCTATATTCCTCTACCCATTATAGAGGCATCCCCAGAAAGACATGTGTTGTATGATTTCTTTCTTGTGGAACATAAGAAACAAAAAGTCATGAGAGTGGAAGGGGAATTTTTAAGGAAAAGGAAGCAGATGAAGAGGAGGGGACAAGGGGAGAAGAGATAGTAAAAGTACAGGTAAAGCTAAAGAGAGTATATTTTATGCATACTTGAATAGGACAGTGGCAAATCCATTATTTTCACAATATGCATTAATAAAAATGTTGAAGAAACAAATAGAAAAATACAAGTAAAATTATAAAATTATCTCTTTATTAAAATTTTCTATCTTTTGGTTTCAAAACCAGATCTATTCATAGTATTTGGCAAATATATTTTTATTAGGTTCTACATGCATATATATGTATGTATGCCTGCATGTGTGTGTGTGTGTGTGTGTGTGTGTGTGTGTGTGTGTGTGTACGAAGTAGGGCCCTAAACCATGATAGCTACATGGTAATGAACGATGGTAATAAACTTAGCATGTTTACTTGGAGATACCTTTGAGGGTATTTTTTGTGTGGTCTCTTTTGTTCTGTTTGTCAGTTTGCTTTATTTTTGTTTTTTTGTAACAAGGTCTCACTCTGTATCTCTGGCTGGCCTGAAACTTACTATATGGACAGGCTGCTTCAACACACACAGATCCACTTGCCTCTGCACTTTTTTTTTTAATTTCTATGAAAACCTTTATTATTATCGATCATAGATGGACAGGAAAGCCCAGCTACCCTTACCCCAACAAGCAAGCTGGATAGAATTTTAAAAGAGCCACCTGCTAAGACAAGGTGGTACATGAAACTCCCTGAAAGGGGGATCAAAAACAAAAGATGATAAAAATTATATCTTCAGATGCCTGAGTGAGCTGAAATCCAAACCATGAGACATTCTCAGAAATCCTGTGATGTGTCTCCTGTGTTTTGGCACCCAGGAGAGGGTTGGAGCTTTTCAAAGGCTTCCCAATCCTTCCAAAGATCATCTGGGTTTTGATGATACCCAGGTGAGAGTTGGAGCTTCTTCAAGCCTTTCAGAGCTTCTCCCAGGTCCGAGTCAGGGTTGGTGTCGGTGTTTTGGGAGGACCTCTCTGGCCCAGGAAAAGCTGTTTGGCAGCACCCATTGCATCTGTAGTATTTTTGCCATCTCTTTATCCTTCTGTTGATCCGCTTTTCTCGCCTTCGCCTCAGTATTTCATTCCTGCTGTCCTCTAAGGATTTTAAGGGGCTCAGCCATCAAACATTTGTTGTGGATTCTAGGAGAGTACTCTGGGCCCTTCCAGCCCTGCATTCTGAGGGAAGGGAATCTGACTTCATTGGCTTCTGCTTCCATTATCCATCTTTCGGCCAGGCTAGTCTCTTCCTTTGGGTACCGCATTGACAACTCTTTTTCTAGTTCTAGGCGCCCTACCCAGGTAAGCCTGGGGAGTGTATCACAGCAAGCTGAGGATCCCTCTGCACCCGACAATCCTGTTGAGATCCCAGACTCAGTAACGCTCAGGGTTTCCATTGTTGGAGTTGCCGAAGTTTCCTTAGTCGAGGCTTCTTCCATCTTCACTAAGGCTCACTTAAGCTCGGTTTACCAGTTCACAGCAGCTCCCTCCAGCCGCCTCTGCACTTTGAGTGCTGGGATTAAAAATGTGTTACCATATAGGCCCAACAGCTTTGTTCTTAACATGAATGGTTGAATACATTGTAAAAATACATCAGCCTCAAAGCTACAATGTGTCCCCTCACTCCAGAGCAAGCAATGACTTTCTTAAATTCCAATTTATTTTCTAAAGGTTTCCTAATAGAGTATTCATAACTATAGAATTACCATCTAATAAAATAACATTCATAAATATAGATTAATCTCTATATTTTATTTTATGTTTGTGTCTATGTATGTATGTTTGTGGGTTTGTGCACATGTGTGAACATACTATTGGAGCCAAAAAGGTGTTGGATCACTTGGGTCTGCAGTTACAAATGGTTGTGATCCAACCCACATGGGAGTTGGGAACCAAACTCGGGTCTCATGGAAAAACAGTACTCTAAACTGCTGAACTATCTCTCTAGCCTCCAAAGTTAAGATCTTAAAGCTCTAATTGTTCTGAAATAGATGTCATTTCTTAGCAATCACCATGATGTGTAACACAGTGCTTTCAAACATTTGTTCTCCTGTATCACTTTTAAAAGCAAAATTTGAAAGCACTAGCATGCTTCACATAGAATAATTTGATGATAAGACATTAAATATTAAGAATAACTTAATATTCCCAAAGTAGAATTACCTTGAAATTTTTAAAGATATGGCTCATTATTTTCTTTTTCTAGGTGTTCTCATTCCAAGAAACTCTGCCCTATTGACATGCTGTGGGATAACACCAAATGTAAATGTGTTTTACAAGATGAGAATCCACTCCCTGAAACAGAAGGTAATGATGGCAATAGTGAAGTCATAACTACAATAATTAAAAGAACAGAAGCAATTAATATGATTGAGTACTTACTATGACAAGGTGTATTAGTTACTTTTGTTGTTGTGATAAAATACCTTGACCCAAGCAACTTCAGGAAGAAAGCATATTTTGTCTTACAGTTCAAGGGTAATGGAGTCCATCATGATGGGAGAAGGCTGGGAGCAGGCAGGAATGTCACCAAGAGCAGGAAACTGGCTGATCACATTTCATCTGCATACAGGAAGAAAAAAAAGAACAGGAAGTGGGATGAGGCTATAAACCACAAAAGCCTGCCTTTAGTGATGTACTTCTTCCAGAAAGGCTCCAACTCCTAAGAGTTCCATAATTTCCCAGAACAAAACCAATTGGGGATCAAGTGTTCAAATACTTGTGCCAATGAGGGACATTTCTAATTCAAGCCACCACATCAGACAATGGTGTAATATTCACAACAACACTATGATCACCCCTTTTCACAAGCATACAGTGCCTACCCCAAGATATCTAGTAATTTCCTCATCATCACATAGATAATGACGGCAGAAGGATTTGGATTCTAGAGCCTCCTCTGTTGTGACCATATTAAACAATGAATCACTCTATTGCTCTATAGTAGTAAGTTTCTGACCTGGACTTTCTGGTCTGGCCCTGTGGCTGGGACCTGCAGACCCACAGTCCCACAGTCCCACAGTCATGCAGTCTCACAGAGACACACAAATGCTTACATTATTTTTATGCTGATTGACCTAGGGCCCAAGCATATAACTTGCTAACTATTTACTCTTAAACTAACCCATGAACCTTATCTTGTTCAGCCATGTGGCTCAGTACCTTTTCTCAGAGCAGCATTTCAACTTCTTTCCTCTGCTGTCTTTGTGGTGTCTCTCTGGCTTCCTTGTGGTATCTCTCTGGTATCTCTGTGGCATTTCTGCTCTGTTCTTCCTGTTCTCAGAGTTTTCTTAGTCTGATAGGCCCACCCACACTTCCTGTCTGCCTTTGGCCAATTAGCAATTTTATTAAACCAGTAGGTGGGACAATTATTTAAAATGTAACAGCATAATCCCACTACACTGTTCATTCTCAAAGCAAAGTACAGAGTGGTCAAAGCATCCCAAAGTGTGCTTTCAAAAGCAGATATTAAGCTTTCATGAACATTACTTCAGGGTGATGCACACAAGGTCCTTTGGGACTTGGTTTCTTCTAGCTGCACCACTTACATAGTCTGGAAATAGAAATAAAAGACATAAGAACACAATAAAACATTTTTCTAGAGCTGGAGCAAAACAAGCTACTGGTGTAAGCTATACTGGGAATTGCTAGTCTTGTCATTCTATCCCCCAGTCTATAAAGCTGTGAGTCCTGGGATGAATATATGGTTGAACATGCATGAGTTTTTTATTTATTCTCCATAATATGAGACATGGTTCCAATGAAAACTATCATAAGGGATCATGCAATGTTAATCTTGCTTGTTTTAAACTGTGATGTAGCAAGAATAGCAAGGATTCAGCCCCATGGAATCTGTCATAGAAAGCAAATAGCAAGTTGTTATTTGCAGTTGTCCTGTTTTTCTGGTTCTCCAAAGCCTTATAAATGTTTCTCCAAGAGTTCAAATTAGGATGTGAGGTAATAAATTTTATGGTTATATAATTAAAGGCTCACACATATAGATTGCACACAGACACAACATATCAAAGAGTGACAATTGAGGCATTCTACCACAATGGCTCAAAAGTCATCAGCCAGCCCTGATGGAGTCAGAGCCAAGGGCTATGGGGACATCTCAAATATGTAGGTTGGGTGCTACAGACTATGAGAGGGGCTATAACCTGAGATGAGGCTTTTTCTCTTGGGAGAAGATTAATTCCTGGGGAGGACTCATTGGGTAGTCTCAGGTACTGAGGATGGAAGGCCTAGTAAGGAAAGACAGATGTGCTCTGAGCAGGAGGATCTAAGAGCTCAGCACTGAGGTGAGAAGATTAAAGCACAGTGCTAGAAAATGTTAGAAGGGTGCTGGGGCATGTTAGTTACTTTTGTTGTTGTAACAAAATACCGACAAAAGCAATGGAAGAAAGGAAGGGAGAGCGGGAGGGAGGAAGGAAGAAAGAAAGGAAAGAGGGAAAAGGCGTATTTTGGTTTTTGCTTCAATAGGGAGCACCCTGCCGTGCTGGGGATGACCTGACATCAAGAACATGAGAGGGCTGATCTCATTGTGCCCACATCCAGGAAGCAGACAGAGATAAATGCTCCTGTCCATCAGCTCTTCCTGTTTCTTTCCTTCCTTTTATTCAGGCAGGGTACCCATCTCACATTTACAGTGTGTCTTCCTCAGTTAAACCTCTCTGGCATTGTCCTCATAGGCACATTCAGACCTGGGTGGTTCTAGAATCCAATAAAGTCACCAATGAAGATCAGCTGTATCACAGGGACATATAACATGCTGAGGGAAAGGGGTACATATGAGGAGACAAAGCTGGGGGAAACCCTAGGATTAGAGTAAAAGAACTGGTGCCAGAAGAGCCTAAATGTAATCTTCTGGATGAATGGAAACTATCCAAATTATTCAAGAAAGAGAGTGGTAACTAACATCTGTTGGAATTGTAAAAAGATCAAGTGGGCAACAATGCAGAAAAGAATGAGTTGACTTGAGTAGGAGAGGAAGCAGGAAATTTGGGGGGAAATTGTAAAAATGATGGAAGTGAGGAAGGAGGGTGGACAGCATCCCAGTTACTTCTAGTTTTCATCACTCATAACATCCTCATGTACCCAAGTTCCCATCTATTTCTCCAGTGGTCCCATTCAATGGATGGATGACACATTACTTTCTGTGCACTAAACACCTTTTCTGCATACAAAGCTGTTGAGCTAATTGCCTTCTCTACATTTATTTTTATTTCAAATTGATGTGGTTGATGCAAAGCCAACTCATTTTTATATCGTTGCTATAGTGAATAAAACATAATGGCAGTGAATGGAACAAAGCCGAGGACAGAGTGCAGTGGTAACCTAGAGTCAACCTCCCTGGGAATGTCAGCCTAAACTGGTTGCTGTTCGACCTAGTTCTCCCGCATCCAGATTCTGTACCCTTTAGCTTGCTTGTAAGGACATAATGTCCTGCTTCTGTCACACAATCTACTGAATACCTCAGGATTGTATTTGCCCAAACTATGCAAGAATGGGGCAGGGCCTGCATGGCACTTTCATGTGAGTCTCTGCTGCCACCTAGCGCTCAAGGAATCTTCTAGGAGTCTTAACTTTTTCAGTAACCTAGCCTTGTTTTGCACTAAATTGACATTTGCCTCAGTGACTTATATGTGGCTCAGCTTTTTCCTCTTTATGAAATTAAGAATGGAGTCTTTGTGGATATCAGCTCATGTAATCTCTAAATATGTGTCAATTAAAGAGCAATCAAAGCCATGAGACCGGATTATGAGAGATTGGCATTTGGGGATGAGGTGGAGGAAAAAAGAGGGAGAAAGGGAGGGGTGAGAATGAGTAGAGGATGTTTTTAGAGTCAAGATCATGGGAGACTTTTTAATGTTTATATATTCTGATATAAAATTTGGCCTTTTGTGTTGAGGAGAACTTTAACCCTTTTAAAGCATGGCTAGGCATGGTGGCTCACATCTTTAATCTCAGCATCTGGGAGGCAGAGTGAGAGGCAAATGAATGAATCTCTATGAGTTTAAGGCCAGTCTGGTTTACATAACAAATTCCAGGCCAGCCAGGGCTACATAGAGAGATCTTGCCTTAAGGGGAAAAAAAAGGCAAAGCTTTGGTGGTTATGGGATCAGTTTTCATTTGATAGTCACCTGAGGGGGAGTCTGAAGGGATAAATGCTGTGGCTGAGTCACAAGTGGCAGCCACCAACATTAGAAATAGAAGTTACTGAGTGACTTGTCACAGAGAAGCATGATGGAGAAGAAAAGCCATGGACAAAGGACCAAGTGCACACAGTGAGCATACGATCTAGTGGACAATAGTGCTAGTTTTCAAATGAGGCAAACTGGAAAAGAAGCAGGTTTAGGGAAAAGATATTTATTTTCTTCCAAAACCTCAAAAAACACAGAGATGAAAAGTGCAAGTTCTTCCAAACTTTTTACCTTGTCTACTTGTGTGCATTTGGTTTTTGTTTGAGGCAGGCTCTTATGTGCTGAAGTCTAGCCTTAAACTCAATATGTACCAGAGGATGATCTTGAACTTTTGATCCTCCCCCCTCTACCTCCAGAGTGCTAGGATTGAAGTCATGTGTCACCACACCAGTTTAGGAATCACTGGAGACTGTATCCAGAACTTCTCACGTGCTCTAGGCAAGAATTCTACCAATGAAGGCATACCCTTATTCTTTCTGCAATGAATTTCAGTTCACTGGCTGAGATTGGACCACAGTTCATTGTTAACTTTATATACTTCATACAAGTATGGTGATTTGAGATGAGGAAATGGATCATTGGTTATCTGGAAGTTCTTAAGAAAATGTTTCTACATCAGTACTTCTGGTTCCCACTTTTTAAAAAAAAAAAACACTGGAGAGGACTATATTCATACCCCATAGACAGCCTATGTCTTGTTACTACAGGCTGGTTGCATAAGTTGTGTGTGTGAGTGTGTGTGTGTAGTTAAAGATTTATTAGTTTTATGTGTCTGAGTGTTTTGCCTCCATCATCTGCCCAGGGTTTGCATACAGTGCTTGTGCAGGCCAGAAGAGGGCAACAAACCCTCTGGGATTGTAGTTATAAACAGTTTTAAGTTGCTGTGGGGGTGTTGAGAACCAGACCTGGGTCTTCTGCAAGAGCAGAAAGTTCTCTTTACTGCTGAGCCATGTTTCCAGCACAGAAATTTATATTTTAACAGGTCAGTTAACAACATAAAAATATGTCAGAAATATTCAGTTATAGTTTTATTAAAAACCTAAGAAAACACATGAGATCTATATTTATGTTGTGAAATCACAGATGGATCTTACTCACTCTATGAAAAGAATTAAAGTCAAAAAATCTATAGGCAAGTGGAGGATCCAAGTTTTATTGGGACGATGTAGAGTTTGCAATTAATTTGGATCATCATCACACCCTCTAGGCTTCAGCTGCCAAAGCAACCCTTCCCTGTTTCTGTTTAGACCATTCTTACCTCCAGGAACCAGCTCTCTGTGGACCACACATGAAGTTTGATGAAGATCGTTGTGAGTGTGTCTGCAAAACATCATGTCCTGGAGATCTCATTCAGCACCCAGAAAACTGCAGTTGTTTTGAATGCAAAGAAAGTCTGGAGAGCTGTTGCCAAAAGCACAAGATTTTTCACCCAGACACCTGCAGGTCAATGGTCTTTTCGCTTAGCCCTTAACTTGGTTAACTGGTGACATTTCAAGGACATACCAATCTGATTTCATGGGGCTTGTTTTTCTCATTGCCCAAGCATCTCCTTAAAAAACAGAGCTTTGGCATGTAAGAAATAAGTGCAAGTATTTAGAGTGATGATTAACTTTCTTTGTTGTTTCAAAACAGGGTCTCATGAATTACAGACCTGCACCACCGTACCTGCTACTATGCTTTCATAAGCCAAAAAGAAGTCACAGACATTTAAACAACCAGGTTAAGAGAGGTTCAGATCAGCAAGCTAATTCTCTCTCTCTCTCTCTCTCTCTCTCTCTCTCTCTCTCTGTTTCTGTGTGTGTGTGTGTGTGTGTGTGTGTGTGTGTGTGTGCTTGACAATGAGGCTAGCACTAGATTTGTGTAGGCTTATGGATGACTATAATCCTTGGAGGCTATTGATTGGGCTTTGATCAATTTCAAAACCTACCCAAACTAACCACTGAGATTTTTTTAAAAAAATAATTAAATCTGTTCTTTGACAAGTTTATACACATATAAAATGCATTCTAATTACTTTGACCCCTACAGTCCCTTAACTCCAGCATATTCTTGGTCAACTCATTTCCTCCCTACAAGTCCCTTTCCCACACTTAGCTCTTTTTGTTTTGTTTTGTGACCCACTAAGGGCAATCGGGGCTATGTGTGTGACCACAGGCTTGGAACTAGCTGTCAGAGGTCGTTCTGCTCACCCACCAGTAGTCCACACTTGAAGACAGTGACTCCCTGTCTCTCAGATTCTATCGTAGCCCACAGTCCATTATAGAGGGATAGGCCCCATGAGGCCCGCACAAAAGGAAAAGGAGTTGATGAGAAGTTTCACCTTGTGGAGGCCTAGGGCATATTCTTGCAGCTGTTGTGGGTTCTTCATTGCAAAGGCTGCATCATGCCTAGAAGATGGTATTTCCTAACCCTTCTCTCTGTCTTCTGATTCTGACATTTCCCATTTCCCAGCCCCTCTTCTGCTATGTGCACTGAGATTTAGAGGAGGTACCATCAGCATCTTGGTTAGGGCTGAGCCCTCAGCCATTTCAATGCCGATTTAGAATATTACATTGGCACTTTAAATACATGTCTGCAAATTTTTCTTTGAAAGCAGAATCAAATAAAATCAGAACAGAATGATTTATTTGAAGTTGATCCTTGCTCCTAAAGTCTCATCTTCACTTTCTTTTTTGACAGCTGTGAGGACAGATGTCCTTTTCACACCAGAACATGTGCAAGTAGAAAGCCAGCCTATGGAAAGCACTGCCGCTTTCCAAAACAGAGAAGGGTCCAGGGGCCCCACAGTCCAGAGAATCCTTAATTCAACTTTCTCCCAAGTTCTTCATCCCTGTCACTTTAAATAGCATGCTGTTTTGTCAAGTTGCTGTCGCTGTGTTAGAAAATTGATTTTACCTAGTGCCGTGGTGAATGTGCATTTCTATGCAATAGCTGCAGGGTGATTCCCTGGTTTACTGACAAATTACTTCTAGCTTCAGATGCCTCTGCACACCAGTGTTCGGAGAGGAAGGGGGCTGGGGAGCCCATTGTTTTGATGAATGAAAAAGGGTTGCTTGCCATGAAGTAGCAGATGCCATGTGATTGATTACTTAGACTGGCAAAGTCCAAGTGCAATGCTTATGAATTATTCTGGTTCTTTCTTACATGGAATTTCATTTGTATGATCAGCACTGATATAATTCCTGTTCAGCTTGTACTTTTCAAGTTTACTGAACCGCTGTCTGATGTTTCATATTTAAATGTATTTAAAGGAAATAAACATCATTATTCAAGCCATAGAACTTGGTGTGGTTTACTATGCTATTCCTCTACATTTCATGCTGAATGGGAAATATTTTCAAGACAAAAGGAAATCTAGAAATGGGAGGTTCAGGGAATACACAAATAGAGTAAAACTATTCCTCAGTTTTGGAAAGCCAAGGCAGAACTCCCAACAGGTTTATCATTCTAAACAGGGGTGACACAGGATGCTGGAATCACCCTATGGTATGTGAATAAATTGAGCATGACAATCATCTTTTATGGAGAGTAGCCTAACAATGCTAGCATCTCCCCACCACCTGGGATTAAACAAACAAATCTTGTGTTCGTGTATTTGTGTATGTATGTGTTTTGCACTTGCAAGTATGATCGTGCACCAAATCCCCTGAGATTGGAGTTAACATTCGCTCTTGAGCCATCATGTGGGTGCTGGGAATTATTGAACCCAGGTCATCTGGAAAAAAGTCAGTGCTCTTAACTCCTGGACCTTTCTCCAGCCCCTGCTCTTCATCTCTTTAAATGTTTGTGATTCCTCTGAAAGCCTGTATCCCCCAGTATTTCTGCAGGGGCTCATCTTCCAGTCTCATTCCAATGTCAACTTGCATGGCAGTGACTCTTCTCTTTGTTTCCATAGCTGCCCAGGAAGAAGCACAAAGCCTTTCCTTTGTTCTTTTCTGTTCTTGTTTCCTTTCTAAACTGCCCCTACATATAATTTGCTGGTAGTATAGCCTTTACTAAAATTTTGGCTCATCAGAGGGAATTAAATAGCACTAGCACTATTACTTATCAAACAACTCAACAAATTGATAATCTCTGAACACTGTGCATAGGTATGACTGGGAGACAAATACACACACATTCTATTACAACAGTTACTACACACTTGTGGAAATAATTGTGTTCAGATTTGTCTTCCCACTCTACCATAACCCTTTTAGGACTGGAGAGTTTCTTCATGATAATTATGTTGCCAAATTTCTCACTGAGGTCAGACCACCCTGGAGCAGGACAGTCACAAAGAGAAAGATAATGAAAAAGAAACATAACCCCATGGTGATATTGTTGGATCCTGGCCTAAATCCCTGCCCTTCCTTTTTAAATTTGCTAAGCAGTTCCT
>PVIH01008006.1:71997-95244 GCA_004025045.1 Sigmodon hispidus
TCTCTCTCTCTCTCTCTCTCTCTCTCTCTCTCTCTCTCTCTCTCTCTCTCTCTCTCTCTCTCTCTCCTTTTTGTCCCTAGCTGTGGGGCTGGCTGTTCCTGTAGCAGTTCCATGAAACATCTGCTCATCCCAAAACAATGAATTTTGCAAAAAAGAGAAAGAGTGTATTTACACAGTGGCAGTGAAATGTAAAAGGCTGAGACCTAAATCTCAAACCTGCTTTCCAGAGAAGAGAGCATAAGGATCTTTATGGTATAAAGAAGTAGGCTAAGCAACGGAATGTATCAGGCTTTGATGGCTCCCCATGGGAGGCTTTAACCTTTTAGGAGGGGTGGGAGTCGGGGCAAGGCTTGGAAGAACTGGAGAAGGGATGAGGGGGGATCTGTAGTTGGTATGTAAAATGAATTTGAAAATCTTAATAAAAATGAAGTAGGATGAAAGGTGATCAGAAGGGACATAGTCAATGTACTAATCTTCAAAGCTCTCTATGGAACACATGTTCATTAAACAACAGTATTAGCAAGACCCATGATGTTAGCAAGAGCCATAGGTAGAGTTTTCACACACACCTCACACATCAAAAAGTCACAAACACTGGACGTCTGCTCAGGCCCAAGGGACTACGTGGAAGGTACAACATGAGTGGCTTTTAAGTCCCTGAGAAGTGCACTAAGCAACTGTTACCACCATGACACACAGGTCAGAAGTGTCATGTATAGCTGAGCTCAGGGAGAGGGCTGGAATAATAATGTTCAGTGCTGTATAGCCTCCCAAACTAGTGAGTTTTATAGCCAGCTGAAAACACGTGGCTTAAAGGAAGAAATCCAGATGGTTCACTTAAGTTTCCCCCCCGGATTTTTAGAAGTAGTCTCATTCTGCTGAGACACTTTCTGCTACTGACCCAGTCACTTCTCTCTCTCTCTCTCTCTCTCTCTCTCTCTCTCTCTCTCTCTCTCTCTCTCTCTCTCTCTTCCTTTTTTTAAGTTTTATTTTTTATTTAAAAGATTTTTTAAAAATTTTACATACCAACCACATTTCCCCTCCTCCCCTCCTCCTACTAGCCCCCAGCTTCTCCCCACCCTGCCCCTCATCCACTTCTCAGAGAGGGTAAGGACTCCCACAGGGAGTCAGTATACTCTGAATGTTATGTAGATGGATACTGTTTCCAAATAGTATCATTGTAAGGAAAGTTGAAGACCCAAGACACTCATGCTGAAGATTTCCCCTCCTTCAATGAAATAATGCTTTTGCCTGAGGTCCACTAATGAGTGAGTACATCTCCTGCTTATCCTTTTGGGGACCATCCACTTCTAAGAATTAAATACAATGAATAAATGAGAAAAATAAAGACAAGTTAAGTGACAGAAAGTTTAAGCAGTCACTTATTGAATGCTTACATTCTCTCTGTGCCCACAGTGCTAATGGCTTCTCTCTTCTATTTTTTTAGTCAAATTTCTGAAAGGGCTCACAAACAGCTAGATTTTTATAAAATGCTCTTAGCAGTCAATTCACTGTCTTGTCATTTCATTCACATCTTCCTACCATTCACTCTTCCAAGGTATTTGGTGAAGCTCCCCTGATGACTGAGACAGAAGATAATCCAAGTGTTTCGACAACATTGAGGTAAATAGGTCCCTCTGTTCATTTACTTTTTAATGTAGTTTTAGAATTTGTTTTATGAGTGTTTTACTTCCATATATGTATATGTAGTTCATATATGCCCGGTACCCAAGGAAGTCAGATGAGGATCCCCTGGAATTGGAGTTAGAGATAGTTGTTAACTGCCATGTGAACACTAGAAACTGAATCCAGGTCCTCAGCAAAACAACAAATGCTCTAAACCAGTGAACCATCACTCCAGCAGTCAGCTTGGTTCTGATGGGTTCAAAAAGAGAGAGATTAATTCATCAAGGAGGAAAAAAAGAATAAATTTAACCTAATCTCATCTTGAGGTGGAACAACCGCATTGAATTTCAGTTTCCTCGTTCCATTTGAGTTATCGGTAGTGAAAAACATTGAGAAACACAGTGTACTTTACAAATCAAAAGCCTTATCTGATGGAAGGGTGACTTTGGACAAATCCTACAACTCTGGGGCCCCAAAAGTTTTTGGCTTATATTGAATCCTTGGACTAACTATTTTTGGCTAAAAGTAGCTCTGGCTCCCAAACTGCCATTTACAGGGGGATATCACAGGAAAGCTTGAGGCCAAATTAACTTCTGCTTGGCTTGGCCGTTCATAAGCCTGACAATCCTTCCCTCCTCAATTCTCAACAATTATCAAGAGATTTTACTTGACCTTCTAATGGTTGGTCAGGATGGGACTGGTCCTGGAGGGTATGATTTGAAGCAAGGGTTTTTGGTTGTTGGTTTGGGTTGTTTTGTTTTGTTCTGTTTTGTTTTTGAGACAGGGTTTCTCTATGCAGCCCTGGAAGACTTGGAACTTACTTTGTAGATTGGGCTGGTCTTGAACTTACAGAGCTCTGCCTGCCACTGCCTCCAGATTACTGAGATTAAAAGCATGCACCACCACCACCACCACCCAATTTTGAAGCAAGCTTTATTAAATACTGGTGAAGAAGATGGACACTGACCAGGTTCATACCTGAGATTCCCAGAGAATGGCCACAAATTAATGTTATCCCGTGCTTATAAAAGCAAAACCCACATGCCTACACACTTCTTACCTTTGTCCAATTGGTGGTAAGCATACATCTTGTACTTCCTGCCTATGTACTTCCTGCATACATGTGATTAAGCACATATTTTGTGCAGTTAGTGTAATCATGCTTGTTTCCAGAAGTGAAAACATGTGGCTTGTTATCATACATGAATAATAGTCCCCTGCATTCCAGGAGGTTAACTCTTCTTGGACAAGTGGGGCTTAAAGGTTACAGGCATTTTTGTTTTATGGATCTCTTAAGCATAGTAATTGAAACTTAAAACATAATTTCAGCCCACGTATGTGTACTATATCTTCTTTTGTTATTGCTGTGACCCAAGAAATGCCTTCACAAAAGCAACTTAAAGGAGCAAGGTGTCTTTTGATTCTTGGTTTTGAAGGTATAGTCCATCATGGTGGAGCATGAGGCAGTCAGTCACATCAAGTCTACAGATGGGAAGAAGAGAGAAATGAATGTTGGGGTTCAGTTTCTTGACTCTTATTTATTCAGTTAGTAAGCCATCCCAGGGGATGGTTCTACCAGAATTTGGGGTAGGTCTTCCCTCCTCAGGTAAACCTCTCTGAAAACATCATCAAAGACAAACCCAGTTGATTCCAAATCCAATCAAGTTCATCATAGGTGGAAGCAGGAGTAGCTGGTATATTGCTTATTCAAGTTCAGTAGTCACAGTACAGGAATATTTGTTATACTAGCAGTCTTAGCACATTAGCTGAACATTCTCATCTTGTCCAAAAAAATATGATGGGGAGCTCCAAAAGCATAAAGCAAACCACAAATGACAGCAATACACGATGTCCCTGTTTATGCAAGCCACAAGGCCAGAGTGTATGATAGGCATCACAAATCAGTGATCAAAGCAATGTGGTGGGAAGCCCTTTAGCGACTGAAACAAACTGAGCAGCACAATGATGAACACTGAGATCCTTGCTGAGACACTTAGTAAAATGGCATGGCATAAATAGTTCACTTTAGGTCACTTAAGGCATTTCACAGCATACTAAAAATTGTGAATTTAATGGAATTGGCATTTTGTGTGAAAACAAAGTTTTGCATAAAGTAAACTCTTAAAAAAGAATTGCTCAATAAGCAGCAAACATTTCCCCTATTTCATGGTCAGTGAAGAAAAATTCACTATGCCAAGAGTAACTCTACACAACTTGTGTTGTTCAGATTCTGCTAGATGACTTGAATATCTGGATTATCCCAATGTCTAAACTCTTGATAAGAACTTAATGAAAGATCAATTCTCAAAATATTTCCTAGATGACAAATATCCCCAAGTCTTCTGATACTTGACCCTTCCAATAACTTAATAAACAATTAGCATGTGGTCATTTCATCCCTGATGCTTTTTGTTTGAAAACAGAGGTTTGTAAGCAATGACCCACTGTCCAGTTTTGGAACCTTGCCTTCTTTGGTAGATGATGTTCTATTTAAACAGATTATATGCTTATTTGCTGATGTGTGGTCTCTGGATGCTTTTGCTTCCATATCAACAGAATTGATCAACTATACCAGAAACTGATGCTCTATAATGTTTCAAACATGTACTTCATGGTCCCTTTCAGAAAAATGTAATAAATTCATGGTGTACAATAGTCCTTATTTTGCTACATGTCATCACCTAACAATAAATAGAAGGAATAAGAGTTTTTTTGAATCTCTACTGGAAAAAAAGCATTACCTAGCCTGGATGGACTGTTTCAGAGGCCTGGGTTTAAATTCTTTTGTCATTCTCTAAAGTGTGTAACCAATGAAACTAAGGAAAAACATGTGCATGGATCCTGTTTCCCCACTCTGTTACTCCCCCAACTCATCCTGTACACATAATGAGAATTCTATTCTCTGTTCCAAATCTCCCACAGACACCAACAGGCCATAGCCCTCTGGCAGTGGTAGTTTGGCAGTCTCAGTGAATGTTCAAGGTTTGGCTGAAGGTAGCTTGCCTCACAGTCTATATCTATCTCAGCAGGTATCCATCCAGCTAGCAGATACCATTTAGGAATCAACCCTGGAGTATTTCTACAATTGTACTCCAAACCTAACTCATTTCTCTGGCCTCGGTGGTCCTACAAAGTCAAAGGGCCTTTGACTTGCAAACTACTGAAAGGGGAAGCACTTGCCTCTTCCTCAAAGAAGAATGCTGCTACTATGTAAACCAATGTGGCCAGGTAGAAGAAAGAATTCAAAACATATCTGATGTAAGGCCTCCAGGGCCAACTCTTTTGCAGAACTCTCATTTTGGTCTTCCTTGGACTTTTACACCTCCTTGCCCCACTGATTGACATAATCTTTGTAATAATTGCTCTCTGTTTCTTCAGGTTCTTTCAGTAAAGAATCAGCAAAATTACCTAACAGTTGCTAAACCAGATGCTTCTGACAGAATTTCTGTAAGTCTCTTACTCTTGCCTACCATCCTGAGCTTTGCTTTGGAGCAGCATTTCAGACTACTCCAAGGTGGCCTGTACTTTGCTAGCCCCAGATGACCCCACAGAACCTGGGCAGTAAGCAAAAAACCCAGATGTTTCTGTCCATTGCCTGACTCCCTCCCTTTTCAGCTTCTTAACTTGCACTTGAGCCCTCCTGGGTCCAGACAATGATATCCCAATTTCATCAGGAAGTAGTTATAGAAGAGACTTTATCACTCCTTATTATCAACCAAAGCTGGAATGCTGGGACTCAAACCCAGGACAAGGCTCACTCAGCACCTATGGCTCCTCTCCCTGCCCCCTACGCTAACCCTCTCCCTCTCAGGGGTGGACTTCTGCTTCCCTTTACCCAGCCTCATCTCTGTATAACTCACCCATTTTGGCAATGCCACCTCTCTTGGTCTCTTGGCCCAGGCCGCTTCTCTTGGACAGTGGCTCTTGCTTTCCCTCTACGTCTCTCCTGTCATGGTCTGGTTTAGCTGCAGGCCATGTTCAGCTGGACTCTTCCCTCTTCTTGCTTTCTCCTTTATATCTACAATAAAAATCTTCTCCATATTTTAGGAGTAGTCATGTTCTCCTTTTATTTCATTCACTTTAAATTTTAGCAGTTCAAGTCATTACGGACACATTTATTGGCATATCTGTTAACATTTTACAGTTACCCTACCCAAATGGACTCTGAGTAAGAATAGTACATAAAAACAAGCTCATGTGGCAGATATGGTGGTGCATACCTTTAATCTCAGCACTCAGGAGATAGAGGTAGACAGATTTCTGAGTTCAAGCTCAGCCTAGTCTACATAGCAAGTTGCAGGCCACTCAGATATAGTAAAACCCTGTCTAAAAAAGAATTACATGCATAAATAAGTAGAAAAATGCAAAACAGCTTTGTGCAGTTTGGTTCTCTTCCAATGCCATAAGTAAATAGTCCCAAAAGTAAACAGAGTTTTAAAAGATTTATTTATTTTGTGTGTGTGTGTGTGTGTGTGTGTGTGTATGTGTGTATGTGTGTGTAGGTTAGAAGAGGGTGTTGGATCCCCTAGAGCTGGAGTTGCAGACTGTTGTCTAGCTTGGGTAACAAGAATTGAACTCCTGTCCACTGAAAGACCATCCAGTCCACTTAAACTCCTTCTTCCCCAACAATTTTCTTTAAACCAAGCACAAGCCCATGATGACAGAGTGGGTGAGACTATTGACAAAACATTCTGAAAGCTTACATGAATGAGTTGCAAATAATTTGACAAACAGGAATAAAAACTTTAAGCAAATAATTTCGCAGACAGGAATAAAAGTATAGACAGCTGACTCCCCTAAAGACTAAGAAACTGGTGTTCCCAGTACTGTCTTTACTAAAGGTGATTCAATGGAAAAAACAGTTTGACTCCAGATCCTCCCCTTCACACCCTGAGCGGGCCAATTGTCTTTCCTGGCAAAAGATAAGTTACTAATACTGATGTAGGGTGAAACAGAGTGCCTGGGCTGGAGACATTTGGAATCCAGATGGGCAAGGTGCTGAATGACAACAGAAGGATTAACTGAACATGTACATACAATGTTCTCAGACTTCCTGCCCTCTGTCAGTCAGGCCTGAACTTGAAAAGTATTTCTCTGGAAAGAATCTAGATCCAAGATGAGAGATCTAAAAATGACCGAAATTAGCTGGGGCAAAGATGATCTTAAGAAAAACTGTCCAATCACATCAGCATGTCCTAGGCCTAGCTCTTTTGACCCTTAACTGTGATGGCTAATTTTGGTTGTCAATTTGACTATTATCTGGAATCAGCTAAAACCTAAGCAGCTGGGCAAAGTTCATCTACCTGTTGCCAAGGCATTCATTCATTGTTATGAGAACCTACATTTGGGAATTTCAACATAGATTGAAGATCAGCAGCTCTCTAGAAATCTTCTAGGACTTCAGCACGGGATTGGGACTGCTAAAACATCCAATTCTGTCGACTGAACATCTGCCAGATTCTTGGCCTGTCCGTCGGAAGACAGCCATTTTGGACCACCCCAACCACAAACAGCCTATAAGCCACTCTAATCAATTATATATCTATATGTATATTATATAAATTACATATATAGTTATATCTATCCATTCATCCATATGTCATCTATGTCATTCTATCAGCTTTGTATCTTTAGAGAATTGTAACCAATAAACTTACTTTTCAAGATGAGTAAGAAGCAATGCATTTCAGACTTCTGATTAAAACCTCTAAGATGAAGGAATAAAACAAAGAGAAGACAAAATGGATGAAACAGACAATGTGAGGAGAAAGAAAGCTTCAGATCGCTCATATTTGCAGGAGATCTGAGACAAGCTGGGAAGACAGTGTAACTAAGAAGCAAAATGAAATGATGTCTTTAGATCTGCTTAGGTGGTAGGCTCATTCAGGGTCTGCATTTCTGATGGTTAAATAAACTAATACAGGATCAAAGTGTCTTCTAAATACTTACGCTTATGGACATAGATAAAACCATCTCCCAGCCTTAAGCAGAGAAGCCTTTCCTTACAATGAACAGTGGTGAATGCAGAGGCCCATGGCTGCTCAAGAGGCATAGCATAGAATAAGAGATGTAGGCCCATCCCTATATGAGTCACTTATACTACCCCCTCTAAAGTCCAGAGAACACTGCAAAAGAGCGGCAAAAGGCAAGCAAGAGTTGGAAGTTAGGGTTAAGGGCTGGGAAATAATGTTCTCCAGACTTGATAGAAACACTGCAATCATTAACTCATAAAAACTATAGTTACCTACACTAAGAGTGCCCAGGAGCACATCTATCAACAATCAGTCAAAGACGGGATGAGGTCTCTTTGGACCCTACCCTTTACCTCTGAGTTATTGGCTATTAATAGATTCTGGGAGAAGAATCATTATCTTTAGTTGTGTATTCAATGCTGAACACAGTAGGTTCCAAGGGCTAGCTCCAAACCCATGGTCACACAGATGGCCCTGGTTAGTTTCAGTGGGTCACAAAACAAAATAAATAAACTTGAGTGTGGGGGTGGAGAGGAAGA
The DNA here is from genome assembly GCA_004025045.1 of Sigmodon hispidus. Taxonomy (NCBI): domain Eukaryota; kingdom Metazoa; phylum Chordata; class Mammalia; order Rodentia; family Cricetidae; genus Sigmodon; species Sigmodon hispidus. The sequence continues at coordinate 80,135 of PVIH01008006.1, forward strand.
GAGAGGGAGAGAGATTAATTTGTGGAGAGGTCAGTGATAGTGGAAGAGTAAGAGTAGTCAATATGTATGACTATGTAGATGTATGAAATCATAAAAAAGAAAAATCCAAGATAAAAGGATTCTGGGGCTGGAGTAATGATTAGTGGTTAAAAAGCACTTGCTGCATTTGCAGAGGTCCCAGGTTCAGTTCCCAGCATCTACGTGGTGTCTCATAACCATAATTCTAGTTCCAAGAGATCTAACACCCTCTTCTGGTCTCCACAGGCAATGAATGCATGTGATGTACATACGTACATGTTGAGCAACACACTCATACACATAAAATAAAAATAAACCATTAAAAAATTCCAACATCATCTGGGCTTGGTGGCAAATGTTCTTAATCCTAGGACTCAAAAGGCAGAAGCAGGTGGATCTCTGAGAATTCAAGGCCAGCCTGATCTATAGAGAACCCAATAGTGAAATCATGTCTGTACCAAGAACAAAGCATAATTATTTGCTCCAGGAAGTATGAATAAGCTTGAAGGGGTGAAAAGTACATTTTAAACATGCAGGGTCTTAGAAAATATTACTCCTTCCCATCTTTCCATAAGATCTTTCTTAGAAGTCATTGTAAAATCTTTAAAACTAGGTACTAAAACATGGAGGAAGACATTGTTCAACCAAATCTCAAATCACTTACTTCCTTTTCTTGTTGCTGTGCCAAAAAAAAAAAAAACAAAACAACAACAAAAGGAAGAAAGTGTTTACTTTGGGTACAACTTGAAGTTCACAGGAGTGGACATAGTGGTAGGAGTCTGGAGTGTGTGATTATGTCAAGCCTGAGTTTAGGAAGCAGGCAGGGTTGAATATTGGCACTCAGCTAACTACTCTTTCTAACTCAGTCTGACATCCCAGGCCATGGAATACTACAGTCAATGGTTACAGTGAGCCTTCCTCCCTTCATTGAACAAATTTAGAAACTCCCTCACAGACAGGCTTATACTTTTCTCTTGATGGTAATTGTAGACCTTGTTAAGTTGTCAATATTAACCACTGCAAATCCACTCCTTGTCAATGTGATAGCAAAACATGTCACCTTTACATAATAACCTTGTGCTCCTTGTCCTCATAGGCTCATGGCCATCTCATGATACAAAGTGCATTTATTTCAAGTGCAAAAGCCCATCACAGAGGTGATGTTGGAAAGACACAACCCCAATACCAGCAGTGATAAATCCTCTTTTGAGTTGTTGGTCAGGTTGTCAAAGATACTCCCAAACATTCTAGTCCATTGTTATTGTCCTTTGTTTTCCCTACCCCTATAAATGAATGGTAAGTTCCTATTACTGAAGACACCATGCACCAAACAACTGGATATGACCTGAAGTCCTCCTCCCTGAGGATTAGCTTTGGTGACACCAAAAGGAGCCATGAAAGATTCTAAAGGAGGAAAGCAACCAACAGTCCTACCCAGCTATGATACTTCTTAACTACAACAGTAACCAGCATGGCCTAATAACCCTAAGGGGGCAATAGTGGCACCTTGTATCTTGGCAATAACCAACAGTTCTATAATTGGACTTAAGACCCAATTAATGGAAGGGAATTCATGCCTGGTACTGAAATCTAGCAAAGCTATCTCTGAGTAGTTGTCTGGTAAAGTCCCAGATCTTGGAGGAGACCCTACAACTGCCACTTTAGTAAACCAGTTCAATTTCTAGCAGTATGCTAAATATGTACCCATATACCCACAGCTAAGTGTAGCTCTCAGCCTTAACTTTCTAAAGAAATATCTATTTGCAATAAACAAAGACTTTTATGGAAAATCACAGCCAATTACAATGCAGAGCACAAATGATTGTGTGATGGCCAGCCCTAACACCACTGACAACAGGAGTCCTGCACTCAACGCTCAGGGAACACAGGGGAAGAGGGACCAGAAAGATTGCAAGAGCCAGAGGAACGGGACATCTGCTATACAATTTTTGTCTCCTAGAAATGTCAGGGAAAGTACACCCATGAAATCTCAACTACGTGACTGCCTAAACAAGACCTAAATAAGGACAACAGCTACAGACATGCCAAGGTCAAAGAGGTTCAACTTCCAAAGCCTCCAAGACAAGAACTACAGGCAACTAAAGAATGATGAGAACAGAAGTGAGTCTTCTTCTGGGAATACCAATACCAAGCGGTCAGAATACAAGTAACATTATGTAGACTGAACATATATATGTGTGTGTATGTATGTATATGCATATAAACAGCAATTAAAGAAAAAGAAGCCAAACATTTGAGGGTGGTGGTGAGAGAAACTGTAAGGAAAAAGGAATATGATGTAATTATATTTTAATTTCAAAAAGTTGAACAACAATAAGAAAAAAACATTTGAAACACTATTCAAAAGTGTTAAGTACAGACTCTCTTCTGAGATTCAGGTGATCTCTTAACTGTGAACACCTATAACATCAAAAACAAATTACTTATTTCTAATATACAGTGGCATAGAGTAAACATTCCCATTCCAAAAAGGAAGAATTGGAGGCATCGGAAGGAAATAACATCATAGATCAAAGCAAGAGCAAAGCTCATCATGACAAACACTGAATCCCATAGCTCTAATGAAGGATATCTGGGGTTATGATGGAATAATATGATTTTCATTCTGGGAATCTCAACATTACATAACAAAATAGTAAATTTGCATGTTGGATATTTACATTACCTAGCACAACAGTAACAAAATTACAGTTTTGAAGTAGTGACAAAATAACTTTACGGTTGGGGTTCACCACACAGGAGGAAGTGTATTAAGGGGTTGCAGCATTAGGAAGGTTGAGAACCACTGACTTGGCTAGTGCTGCCACTCCACCTCTGTGGGTACGGCATATGTAGTCTCTCTCTTTGCTGGTTCAACTCCATGCATGCTGCTTTCTTTGGTGGCTATCTTGGACACCCTAGGATTTTCATTGCAATTTACGCTTCACTTTCTCAGCTTCACAAACTTGTGTCTTCAGGGCCTCTTGGCAGGGAATTCAACCTTGTCGTATATGTCAGCTTTGTTGGCTTTCTGGAACCTTGGGACAAGCTTCTATGACTCCTCACTCTGTATCTTTGCTGCCTGTAAACCAGCATCATGTGGATAATGCTACCAAGTATTGTTGCCAGCTTGCGATATAGGCTGGCAGCCCCAGATTACAGTTTTGCTGCAGCTTCTTGGTGCTGACCCTGGGGAAACTCCTCCCTACATGCTTGTTTCTGATAAGGGAACCTCCTCAGTAGCATTCTTACTTTAGACTTTCCTTTCAAATGAATTTGGATTTTCCCAAGATGGAGTCTTTCGTGAGTAGTGTTTTGCTCTGGGCCATCATTCCTGTTGTCCTGATTCTTTAATAGCACGGATATCTCTAACAATTATTGCCGCTTCCTCAGCACCCCCTTGTCTGTAAGTACCGCTTCTCCTTGTCACACTGCACAGTTTCCTACACATTTACCCCACTTGCTTTACTTCCTCTCACTGTGGGCTTGGATAACAGTAGGGAGGCTGCAGACATGCCACAGGCTTAGTCCTAGCTTGTCCTGAGCTCTCCGCCACCAAAGAAGTTAGTCTATTACTTTTTAATTCAGTCTTAATTGAAGTCTCAGAATATGGGCAGAATGCTGCCAAATTCCTATCCAAAATACAATTCACCAGCAGTGCATGACAGGACAGAAGCACAGCTCTGTGCTGTAAGCTGCAAAAGCCTAGGAAGTTTGCCCTAATCATAGAGACTTTGGCTCAGGTAAAACAGGTTCCTTAACTTTGTCACAGAAAGCCATTTGGGGGGGGTAAATATATGAAGTCAAGCTGGAGTTTTGTAAATGACATTTTAATATAGATTTTCTTCAGCACTAGGGTTAAAGGAAGGAAAAAATATGTGAAAAGAAAGGAAGACACACCCAAGAGCATGGGTGTGGGCTTCTCTGGGAAACTCACACCTCAATTGTCTTTAATAATAGTCACATATACAATCTAGGTGGTTTTGAAGCTAATAATTTCAAAGTGTTGCTAAGGAACTTAGATGAGATCCCAGGGTGGTTCCCAAAGGGCCCGGGACAGGGTCACAATGTAAGGTACCGCTGTAGATGACAGGAATGCAGGGCTACAGTTTTACTGTAAACAAGGTTAGGAGTCTTATTTGAGAGTCCCAGAAAAAGTCTAAGGAAAGGAATGAGCCCCCCTCAAGGTCATGTACATTCAAGTATTAAGCCTTTTTATTTTTTGCTATTTTAACTCATAATATCCTTACAGGAAAGGAATGCTATCTTTGTATGAGTATTCCTTGAATCAGATGTTAATTTTAATTATGTCAGGATTTCTCTCTCTCCCCCTTTCTCTCTCTATACACATATATATATGGTCTTGTCATCAATCTTGGGGGTCATAACCTGTGCTCCAAGTCATGCGTGGATACCTGTTCTCAATAAGCCAAATAAAAGAGCCAAAAGAAAAGCGAGTATATTTAATATGGCTATATCAGGAAGAAGGACAAAGGGTCCTGCAATCCCTTTAAGTCTTTCTTCATCTTTTGGGTCCAGAGGTAAGATCGAAGTGTAAATAGAGGGCTAAGGATATGTATATCTAAGCAGTCTTGTTTAAGATGTGGTCAGGTAAAGTTGTTAGAATCGCATGACATTTCTTTCTGGGAGACAAGTTATACTCTGACTGGCTCTTTTTGCTTTTCCCAGCTTGAGATTTCTGAAGAAATTTCCAGTTTTCTGGTCCATGATTTCAACAGCCCAATAGTCCAACTGAGAGACATAAGTGTCTTTTTGTAATATCTTCATTTCTGCCAGGCCAGTTACAGTCTCATGGCATAGTTCTAACTGGACTAGAATTCACTATGCAGGCTGGCCTCAGACTCACAGAGATCTACCTGCCTTTGCCTTTACCTCCCCAGTGCTGAATCTACAGGTGTGTGTCACCATGCCTGGATGTGCTGGAACTCTTGATTCTCAGATGTCGAAAGGCTTTAAGCAGACTTCACCTCCTTTCCTTCTCCTGGTCTCATAAGTTTTCCTCTCTTACTGGTCTGCCTTAGAATTCCCTTTGGCTTAGATAAGACTCTTCCATCTATCTGAAACCTCTGGAACCAGTCCTACAGAACTTGTGTTTCTCTCAGGGTTATCTCCCAAGCTACCACTGATTTGGTGTATTAGACTCAGCTTATAGCATTCTAGGGTTTTGCAAAGGCTCAAGAATCACATGGTCAAATTTACTATAACAACAGCCGCACTTTCAAGTACTTATTTTCTGTATTTGTTATGCTTCTCATTGCTGTGATAAAATACACAAAATTAAAGAAGATGATTTTTAGCTCACAGTTTTTGTTTTTAATGGTATGCAGCTTCAACTTTACCAGGATGAGAAAGTGTAGCATTTTGTTTTGCTTGTGGTGCTATGAATCAAAGATAAAGCTATGGGCATGGTAGGCAAGCACGGTACTGCTCAACTTCATCCCTCTCCAGCTCTACATTAAAAAAATTAATTAGTAACTTCAAATTTTCTAATTGTTTACTTACTATCAGTTAATGTGTTTCACTTTGACATCGTTTTATTTTCATTTTCCACATTCATATATTATTTTAATTGCCTTTGGAGCTAATTCAGTTTCTCTTGCTACATTTCTGTGTTGTCATTTTTAGTATTGCATCTATTCTAATGTTAGGAAATTTTCCTGAGAGTGAGCACATGCTTCTCTCTCCTCCATAAGCGTATATCTGTGAGACATAGACCAAACTATCAGTGACAATGGCATACTGAAAATCACCTTTTAGGTAGCTCAGTTCTATCTCTAGACAGATATGGTTGCAACCAATATCCATTATTTTTTCAATATCCATTAGGAAGTGGGGAGATGAAATCCAGGCAAACTAGTTATCTGTTGTGTGTAACAAACATCACTAAAACTTGGACTCTTCATTTGACTCAACAATGACTTTCTAAATATCTGGCTTATGACTTTCTAAATATCTGGCTTCTCTTGATTCTGTTGGTTGACAAGGATTGGCTAGGAGGTTATAATGCTCTACACAGTACAGAGTGAAGTCACTCCATCAACGTAGAACTCATCTAAAGCTGGAATGACCAACACAACTCTCATTTTTCAGAGTATCTCTCCATATGGCTGTTCTCATTTAACATCTTGCCTGGGCTTCTTCACATACATGGCCATTGGCTTTCAAGAGGAAAGTTTCCAAGAGGACATGGACCAGTCCATAAATACGTACGTAGCATTTGCTACACTTCACTTGCTGAGAGTATCTTTGGTGAAGGAAGGCATATAGTCAAACCTCAGACTCCATGTGGGAGGGAGATAAATGAAGGCTACCAACAACTGACAGGCAGTTTCTTGAAGGCCACCAATGTAAAAGTCTCTCACAAGTCTAGTTCCTGTCCCTAGCCACACATGGATCCTGGCAGTATTAGTTATTCTACAGGAGCTAACCCCTGCTCCATATTTTACTGCCACTGCTTATAACGTCCTAGGCCTAAGTAGCTTTTAGTCTTGATTAAGAGTTTGAGATTTTGATTCCATATCTGTTGAGTTCTTAAAAAAACACAGAAAATATATACCTTTATCAGTTACATTAAATCTGATTTTTCTATTTGAAGCAGATCAAGGGAAAAAGTCATAAAATAATGGTTGAAAATGTCATCTTTGCTGGGTAAGCATCAAGTATGTTTTCTTCAGGAAGTTGTCTTAAGCAGTCTACCAGTTTGCTCTAATTTTTACTGCCAGAATCACTATTCTGGCCACATCTCTTCCCTACTTCTTTCTTGTATAATTATACAAAAATAACCACTGAATAGTCAGCATCTGCCTCTGTATCTTCATTCATTTTTTTCTTAAAAGGCTCTTGCTCTCAACTTGTATGGATATCTTCTACTCATTGTTTCACAAATGCTAGCAGATAGAAATATTATTTCCCTTGAAACTCCCAGCTTTCCCCCCATGTATTTCTCTTATGACATGTAGCAATTCCTTTTCTCATAGACATTTCATATGCTTTAGTTTCATCTTGGTTTAGAAATAGTACTCATGCCAGATTTTCTCTTCATCTACTTTGCATATAGATAGCAAGCTTTCGATCCATGTGTAATGCCTTCCCACTCTAAAATTATCCAAGGAAGCCAATTTACATATGAATTGGCAAAGAACTAAATTTCAAGGGAAGGTGATACCTACATTTATCTTACATCTTTTCTGTTTAGGACATTTGATAGTGCAACTTGTTCTGCTGCTTCATATTTTAAGTGTTACCAGAACATACTGCAAATCAACATTTTAGTGGTTTCCAATAACATTCTCTAAAGTGTGCATGGGTTCTCTACCTTCCTGATGGCTGTAATCCTTTAGTACAATTCCTCATGTTGTGGTCACTCTCGATCATAAAACTATTTTTGTTGCTAATTCATAACTGTGCCTTTGCTACTGTGTTGAACATGCAGGATATCTGATATGTGACCCCTGTGAAAGGATTGTTTGACGCCCCCCACCAAGGGGGCTGAAACTCACAGGTTGAGAACTGCTGCTCTAAAGGCATGCTTTGAGGTGATTCAGGCAGAATACTACAATTAAAATCATTCTCAGATTTAACTCAACTCTGCTACAACTTTATTTTGACTTTTAGAAAATAGCCTTAACTTTAGCACAAGTTTCAAAGAGATACCACTCATGGTGTTAGTGATGCTGCTCAGAAAAGAATTTGGTCTAGAAAGAATTCGAAAGAATGGCAAATGCAAGGGAACTGTAAGTACCAATTGTAAAGAGTGGGTGATCACTAGAACAATCATGCAGATTCTGTTTGGTTGGCCAAAACCACTGTATCATGATTTGGCTCCAGACCATTGGCTGAGGACTGCAACAGTTTGAGTAGGAGCAATATTTTGAGTTATATTTAATATATAATTTGAGTTATATTTAAGATTTCTTCCTACCTGGACTGTAGAGTTGTAAGGCAAAATCCGAAATCTGAACTTTTAAAAGGAACGTCCTCACTCTTTGGGTCATTCACAGAAATGCAGATCTGACTCAAAGTTCATAATTTAGTTGTGACATGCTGTGGCTTTATTTTTTATTTGTGTAACTTTTATTTATTGCATTTAGCAACTGTATCAGAGTGATAAAGAGTCCGCTGTGGTACAGATCATAAAACGCTCTTACCCTGAATTCCCTGAGCCTTCCTCCCCCAAGTCTCCCTAACCGGAAGAAGGCTGGGAGAGACCTGGCTTCCTGAAAAGAGACGCCGCTGTAACTAGGCAACTAGGGTACGCACGCCCGGGACCTTCCGCAGCTCTTACGAGACGTGCTCCGGCGCTCGCTGACGCTACAATCCCGCGCTGGAGAGTTGGGAATGACTGGGCGTCTCTCTTTCACGTGTATTCAGAACCTCTGTGTGATTGGCTATCCAGGGGGCGCGGCGCTCGGGTCGCGGACGCTTTTGATTGGTGCTTTGGAGCACTGGGGCGGGATTCCGCTTACAGCCGCGGGAGGTCCGGACAGAGGCGGCCATGGGACTCGAGGGTAAGTGCGTGTCTTGGCTGTCTTTTCCAACCCTCTGCTGCTCTTCCGGACTGCCTTGTGCGGTTCTTATAAGAGCGTGGCAGACTGTAGAGGGAATGAAGTCCACCCGGCCTGAGGCCTGGAAGTGGAGTCTGAGGGTCTCTGGAGTAATGGAGCTGAGGATTCACTGAGATCTGGAGCCAGTTCCTAGGCTGAGTTTAGTAGAGCGAGAGACTGGAACCTTAGGACGTTTTTTTGACTCCCTGTGGATCTGGCTAGACTTTGCATGATCCCGGAGGGGTGGCTGATGGACCTGGGCTGACCCTCTCTTTGGCTCGAGTGCACCTAGCTGCCTCTCGGGGAGTCACGCGGGTGCACTGCCCTGGAACTGCATTAAAGTACGGTTCTCTTGATTGCTCAGCCCCGTCCGATCAGTCCCCTCTAAGACTCCTGGGGGAAGCGTCTACTAATAAACTCCCTGGCCATGATCGAGAATTTTGAGGTCTTCTTGACTTTGCCATTTACGTTGGACATATTGCTCAACCTGTTAACGCTCGAGAGCGAGAACTCACTAGCTTTTACAGCCTCTGTTCTATGAGTTTACTAGATTTTACAGCCTCTCTTAACCTATAGAAGTTAAGTCAGTGAGTATGCAATAGCTTTTACGCAATCGAGATTTTAGGATGATAATCTGCTGACAGGAAGACTCCTAACAGAAAGAATACTGGAGGTCAGTGACAGACTTTCAGATTATTTCTGTTTTCCTTACCATTCATTTCTTAGATGACACTGCAGTAGAACATCATTCGCCACTTAAAAGTGTTAACTTGAGGCTTGCCTTTCTGCAAACGATATTTTCTTGCTTTCGTTATTTATTTATTAGTTGCAAATTCGATCTCTCTTTTCTTTTTTTTTTTTTTTTCCAGTTTATGTGACAGTTCCCTCTCTCCAGTCTTACCTGCTCTGGAACCCTCAACTCCATTCTTCCTGAGTCCATGCTCCTCTTCTACCTTTCTAGTTTATGTTTCTGAGAATATTTTAAGTGTAAATGAATTTGTTGGAGAAAATTGACACATAGAGTTTGCAGGTGAGACCTGAAACTCACCATTTAGGGTACTAATTCTCCATTCAGTTCTTTCAGCCTTTTTGATAGAGCTCATCTCAGGAGGATTTTTGCCAGATTGCCAAGGCTCTAGCATTAAAGGTGTAAACAATTATGAAACTGAATAGTGAATGGGTATTTCATATCAACATAGCTTTAGGAGACTGCTAAAAGAAACATTTCTGCCAGGTGGTGGTGGTTCGTGCCTTTAATCCCATCGCTCAAGAGGCAGAGGCAGATGGATCTCTGAGTTTGAGGCCAGCCTGGTCTACAAGAGTTCCAGGACATTTAGAGATACATAAAAAAACAAAACAAAACAAAAAACCCCTGCACCAAAAAAAAAAGAAAAGAAAAAAAGAAGAGAAGAACATTTCCTACCTATAACTGTAGAAATGATCCCACACATATAACCCATTCCCAGTTCTGGTTTTTTTTTTTTCAGAGTCTGCACTGAAAGGAGGGCACTCGTGGAGGAAAGGCCTACCTACATAACTAAAAGAGGTTCAGAAAAGAGAAGGAAACAGTTTGAGTATCAGCATCCTTGGATAAGGAAGGAGAAACTGGATTGTCTGCAACATGAGTTCCAGGTAATACTTGAAGAAGTTGCTTTCAAAAAGTATGTTTTTAATTTAATTTGTGTATATGTGTGTGTGTGTAATTTTTTTTTACTAGAAACTACAAAGGTAACCAGCAGAACCTATGGGATGAACTGGATCACTAGCTAAGTTGTGCATCGGCAATCAGCACATTTTCTGCAAAGAGCCAGATGGTAAATATTTTAGGCTCTGTGGGTCATATGATTGCTTTCAAAGCCACTCTCATTGTAGCATAGAAGTGGCCATTCACATAAATGAGCAAGCCATGCTCCTGTAAAATTTTATAAGAATAGACAATGTGCCAGTATAATTAGGTTCAGAACCTAGCTTGTTTTGGTATCCTTTTCGGCCTCACAAACCAAAACAAAAGGTAGTGCTAGGAAACAACAGTTTTATTATTTTTCAAAATTCTCGAATCTCCTACTAGACTCAACTAGTGGTGCTTTTATGAATCTTTTCAGGATCACTGTGGAAGGCTGCATTTAGCTAGTAGTCTGCCTAGAGATTGGGTGCAGGTAAGGATGTAGAGATTGCTGCATCCCTACCTCTCTCTATGTAGCTTATAAAGCAGTTTTTCTTCTTTGTTTTTGAGACGGGTTCTCTGTGTAACAGCCCTGGCTATTCTGGAGCTCACTCTGTAGAGCAGGCTGGCCTTGAAACTCACAGAGATCCACCTGCCTCTGCCTCCTGAATGCTAGGCTAAAAGGTGTGTACCGTACCATCACACTTGGCTTTCCCCTTGTTGAGTGACTTATGTCGTAACTATAGAAGTAAAGTCCATCAGGTCTTATAGGCCGAGGTCAGTGATTTTTTTTTGTCACTTCTACCATGTCCTGTGGCTTAAATGTCCAAGTGCAAGGGAGAGTCCAGGATGCCGTGGCTGTACCCCTGTAATCCCATCCCTCGGGAGTCAGAGGCTGGGAGTATTACGAGTTCGAGGCCAGTGTGAGCTACATAGATAAAACTTGCACTTTAAAAAATGTGAGTAGAGAGACTCACTAATGAAATAGCCTGCCCCATTGTGTTCCCTCTAACTTCTTTAAGCTTTAGATTTTGCATTTCTTGACGCCCTGTTTAGGTGTGTCAGCTTGACATATAGAGCATATAGAAAACTCTCAGTCTATGTAGTGTTGGCTATATAGTGACTTAGTAAGTAGAAGCCAATACATCTGATAAGAGGAGAGATGAAATTTATGTGTGTATGTATAGTTATTAGAATTTGTTTGTTATTGTGGCAAAGCATTATGCACTCTGGCCTAACATTTAAAACGTACCAGTTTCCTAGCTCAACACACAACATAGCAGAATTTAGTTTCTGTCATAATGGTATGTCACCATGCCAAGCAAGTAAATGTTGTCAAATGAATAAATTCAGGGGGAAAGCTTTAAAAAATGCCCTAACATTAAAACTTTTTCTAACAGGATTTGGAATATGAAATGGGATGCGACTTTGAGCTAATGTTCTGTTTTTCTCTTTCAGGTTGTGGAGGACACGTTTCTTATTGGCTTGCTCTGAGAACTGATGTCTGAACCACCTCAACATGGCCAATAGAAGACGAGGTGGGCATGGCCAGCCTCCCTCAGTGATGCCTTCCCGGTTTAGCCCTCGAAGTCTTTCCACCAATAGGACCTGCACCCACAATATATGCATGGTGTCTGACTTTTTCTACCCAAACATGGGAGGTGTGGAAAGCCACATTTACCAGCTCTCTCAGTGCCTCATTGAGAGGGGGCACAAGGTCATAATTATCACCCATGCTTACGGAAATCGAAAGGGCATCCGTTATCTCACCAATGGCCTCAAAGTTTATTACTTGCCTCTCAGAGTCATGTACAACCAATCTACAGCCACAACTCTCTTTCACAGTCTGCCATTGCTCAGGTACATATTTGTTCGGGAGAGAGTTACCATAATCCATTCCCACAGTTCTTTTTCTGCCATGGCCCATGATGCTCTCTTCCACGCCAAGACAATGGGGCTTCAGACAGTCTTCACGGACCATTCCCTTTTTGGATTTGCTGATGTCAGCTCGGTGCTTACAAACAAGCTTCTAACTGTGTCTCTCTGTGACACAAACCACATCATTTGTGTCTCTTATACTAGTAAGGAAAACACTGTACTAAGAGCAGCACTGAATCCTGAAATAGTGTCCGTCATTCCTAACGCTGTAGATCCTACTGACTTCACTCCAGAACCATTTAGGAGGCATGATAGTTTAATAACTATTGTTGTTGTCAGCAGACTTGTGTACAGAAAAGGTAATGAAATAGTAGCTCTATTTGCATTGACGACTTTTTTTTTTAATTCCTTGTAGAAAACTGTTCAATACTTGTATATAATGATTGCTTGCCTTTTCATTTTGTGTGGTGGCTTTATAAAGACTTGTAACTATTGCAAGGGAAGGTCAGGTATCAAGTTTATACATCTAAGAACAGAAATGTATACAGTGGCTGTGAATGCTGCCCCAGCTTTTGATGTTGTAAAGGTTATTGAACAACAGTGGCAAAAAGCGTTTCCCTGATGTCCTCTAATCAGTTAGATCTTTTTAAAAGTCCAGGAGCCCTGTACAGGTAGTCAGAACAGAATGTGCTGGGCGGCCTTTTCTTTTGGATTGCAGAAGTAATGGTTTTTTAATTGAGGAGGTTTTCAAAGCTTATCTGGCACATCTGTGACCGTTTTATTCAGAGATGGCCATAATGGCTATTTTCATTGGTAACTTGTCTTTTGTACATCTATTCATGTTCAAAATCAGTAGGCATTTTGGGCACATGGCTGCCCTGTGGCTTTATGTGGGTTTATCTGGTCATCTGCAAAGCATTGATAGCAGCAGTCAAGTGATGAAGAAAGGAGTAGGTGGCCCAGGGTCAGAACCTGGTTCATTGCCGATCAAAGACAGGTTACTTAATAGCTCTGTGCCAGTTTTTATTTGTTTAGGTCACAACAGGAACTTCAGGAAGGATCAGAGATGACTCTTATAAAGATCTCTGCCTAGGTTACACTCTACCTCCATCCTCTGTCATCCCTCAGGAGTATTTTGTTCTTGTTGCTGGTTTTCACATTTCTGTGGCACTAATGGTCCCCACTGTAGCACTTGTGTTTATCACACAGTTGAAACATCTTGCTTATTAACATAGAAATAGTCTCTTGGTGCTATGTGAAAAGCTGTCTAATAGTCAGAAATATCATTTGAAGATTTGTGAGGTGAGGAGTCAGTAACAAATACTACATACTTCCCTTACCTACGAAAATTTAAAACATTTGAGCACACGCTGAATTGGAGGGAGCTTGTAGGTCTTGAGGGCCAGCTCACTGATTCTGGCCGTGTCACCTTGCACGGTTGCCTTCACAGAGCGGATTACTGCTTCTCTGCTTTTCTTTGAAAAGACGGGGATGGAATTTTTTCAGTTTCACTCTCCAGTTTAGGTCACCTCTCATCTCACAGTGACTTTTTTCTGGCATTCATTTATTGGCTCTTTTCAACTATTTAGCTTTTGGAGAAACTTGTCAGCTTATGTGATAGTTAAATGAATTATTCAATACAGTCATAAGGAAAATGGGCACAAGATGAATTTGTGGAGAAATGCGAACAGACTATGCTCTGTCATGTAGCAGTATATTTGAAAGTTGGTAGTGGTCAGTATAGGTGATGATTGTTGTAGCTTTAAACAACTACCACAATGTGGAGTGGAGGTTGGTTAGAAAACTTGGACTCAATTACATTTTCTGGATAAAGGAAATCATGTCTTGCTGTTTAATCAAGATGATCTGAATGGAATTCTGTATTCTGCACCCTTTCTGGGATACTGGTGACTTACTTATTATAACTTCAAAATTTTGCCCAAATTATTTTTTAATTAAATAGCTTACCTTGCTGAGATAGATGAGAAAGTATAATGGCATGTATGATTGAAGATCAGCACAACTACTCATATAAAGGTTAAAGATGCTACTTTATCTTATTAATGTATTTTAACCATCAGAGCTATAGCCACAGTGGAGTCAAAGTATGACGTTTCCCATTTTTAATTCAATAATTCAACAGATATACTGAACCTTCTCTCTAGGCCAGGCATCCTGAAAAATGTAACATGAGCAGCAATGGCCATATTTATAGCTCAAATGTGAGTGATATTAAGGCCCGTTCCTTCCTAATTCTGTATTCCCCTGGGAGATGGTCAGTCGACCAGAGGCCCTTTGAAGTAGATTAAAGGGATAAAGCCATGTTCTTGACCAGCTGTTGTGGAGAAAAGGCTGACTTCTGAGCCTTCTTTCGACTTAGGGTTTCCCACTCTTCTCTGTTTGTGCAGGCACCTCCAGCTGCTTGCTATAGTGGTAAAGATAACTTTAACATTTGTACTGTGCAGTTGATAAAGCCTGCACATGCTACAGTACCCGACTTGCCCCAACAACTGTAGGGTAGACCTGCTTGTAACAGATAAACAGTTGTCAGAGAGGATAACTCACTCGCCCAAGGTTACACAGTAAGTAAATCACCAAGGAGTCTGGCTCTTGAGTCAAGGGTGCCCCTACCCTTAGTTTGGCCATGGTTATCCTGGAGCAGATTTAAACATTCTTTTTTTTTTTTCCTTCTGTATTTTGTATTTATCAGAAAAACAGTAAAAAGAATTTAAAAATGCGGAAGAGTTAACAATAACTATACAAAGGATAATAATCATAAGCATGGCTTATCAAGGGTGGAAATGCAAATAAGATTGCTACACATATATTTTCTTTGTGTTCAGCTTTCCCTCTGAATTTTTTTTTCCATCCCTGTATATCCTTATTTAAGGTCTCTTCCCCCTCCCACCACATCTGGTCATTTTTCTTCTCTGCAACTCCCCATCCCCTCCCTTGGCAGGGAGCAGACAGTCCTATGGTCCCACTGG
>PVIH01008007.1:0-17958 GCA_004025045.1 Sigmodon hispidus
GCAGTTGCAGAGAAGAAAAATGACCAGATGTGTTGGGAGGGGGAAGAGACCTTGAATAAGGATATATAGGGAAAGCTGAACACAAAGAAAATATATGTGTAGCAATCTTATTTGTATTTCTACCCTTGATAAGCCATGCTTATGATTCTTATCCTCTGTATTTGATAAATACAAAATAAAGAAAAAAAATGAAAAAAAAGCAATATGTAAACAAACATAGGTAAGTCTCAAACCATATGGCAATTCACAGATTAATAATAATAGGTTGAGTTAGAGGAGCTAGCAAGTAATGAGCCTTAGCCATAAATCAAGCAGGCTGTAACTTTTATGTGATTATTTGGGGCTAAGCTTCTGTGAGATTGTGGGCTGTACAGGCCAGAAAACTCTGGCTACAGTATTACATATAATTACATGGGTCTCTATAACCAAATTATAATTTGGTAAATCTCGCTAACCAAATTATAATCTGGTGAGTCCCCTAACCAAATTATTGTGAGCAAAGTGTTCTCAAAACTTGTAGCATGCATTAGCATTCTAAAATAATTTTTCTCAAATTAATATTCAAAGGCACACAATACCTTAATGAACTATGGAGGAAGTGCTTTATCTGTGCAGAAGTTTGGCTTATCTTATACTAGAGTTAGCTTGCTTTAAAAAACTAGGTCTGGAACTTAAAGCTGTAGACTTAGAGATTTCAGTATTTGGTTCTACTCTACAATGTCAACTTGAATATACTAAAAATAAATACAATTTTTATATAATTAAAAGTAGAAAGACATAGAAAGGACCCAAAAGTTGTGAAATGTCATATTTTAAAAGTTTAAGACCAATGGCTGTTTGTTGTAAAAAAGTTTCCTGACCCATTTGGGCCGGAGGTTTGGACCTGGCCTGTGGCGGCTTTTGTTGCCCAAAGAAATGAATCAGACACTTATATTAAAAGAATCATACTGTTTGGCCTATGTCTCAAGCACATTACTAGCTAGCTCTTTCATTTTAATTCAACCCATTTCTTGTAATCTACTAATCTACCTGCCACATGGCCCAGCTCATGGTTCATCTGTATTTCTTACATGTCTCTTCTTTGGGGGTCAGATGGAGACTGACTATCTCCACCCTCCTTCTACCTGTCTGTGCTCTGATTCTCCATCTACTTCTATGGTGCTACACTTAGGTCAAAACAGCTCCTTTATTTACAGCATACAGAGAACATTCCACCATAGCTGTTCTTCCAAAAAACAGATTTAATTACAGCACCTATATGACAGCTATGACTGTCTGTAATTCTAGGTTACATTTATCCAATACCTTTATTGGGTTTCTCATGCACATGGCATATGTAGTACACAGACATACACATAGGTAAAACGTCCATACACATAAAATAAAAGAAAATAAAAAACAAGTGTGTCAGCAAGTTTGCTATTTGTAGAACTGTCCTCCACTTTTATTCACCAACAAGACTCACTAAATTCTTGCATTCCAACTAATCTATAAAGCCCCCAATGTACTAACTGCTCCATTGAACTAAAATACATATAATATTTTTTTCAACAAATCATTTAGCGATTTGCCTTGGATTCTCTTATAAAAACATACTCATTCTAGAGAGTCCATGTTCAGAAATACGAAGATAACTCAAAGACTACGGAACAGTAGGAACATTTGGAAGCAAATGAAGACAGAGCTTCAAGTTGTTGGTAACTCTCTTCAGGATGATTTTAGCTTCTGAATTTTCTCTATAGAATAATCTAATTTACTTACTTTTAAATCTAGAGCAATCATAATTGCTCTGAGTAGAGTTATCTCTATTCAAGTAGTTCTCTATGAGTCAATGAAAGTGTTGCAGACTTCCCTCTATGTTTATATTTTCTTGAGATCAGCTTCCGTTTTCATATGCTCAACATATAGGTAATGATGATGAAGTATGTCTAAAGTAAAGTATTTTTTGACATTTTTGCCTCACTCATTTGTTAAAATTAGATTCCAGGATAAATTTTTTTCCCAGTTGATTTGCTGGAAGCAGTGTTGAGTTTTGAGTACTACTTTCTAAAGTTTTAAAAGCAGCTGGATTGGGACTGGAGAAATGGCTCAGTGGTTAAGAGCACCATCTGCTCTTCCAGAGGACCCGGGTTCGATTCCCAGCACCCACATGGCAGCTAACAACTGTCTGTAGTTCCAGTTCCAGGCAAACACCAAGGCAAATAAATAAATAAATAAATAAATAAATAAATAAATAAATAAATAAAGTTTAAAAAAAAGCAGCTGGATTTTAGGTAACTGTGCTGCTGATGGTAGTAGTTGTGCACATGGTAACTGAACCAAGTGACAATCTCTAATGTATTTTAGCATCTACATTTTTTAATAGAGACACAAGCAGAGAGTGATTACTTCTTTCTTCTCTTCATTTCTCTTGTTTCTCCCTAAAATTTCATTGAGGAGACAGGTTATTGCAAAGGGGTTAAATAATTCTCCTTAGGAAAAAAAAAAAGGGACTGAACTAAACTAAGCATTATTGGGTCAGTGGGACCATAGGACTATCTGCTGCCTGCCCAGAGAGGGGATGGGGAATTGTGGAGAAGAAAAAATAACCTGATGTGGCGGGAGAGGGAAGAGACCTTGAATAAGGATATACAGGGATGAAAAAAAAATTCAGAGGGAAAGCTGAACACAAAGTAAATATATGTGTAGCAATCTTATTTGGATTATCACCCTTGATAAGTCATGCTTATGATTTTTATCTTCTTTATAGTTATTGTTAACTTATCAGCATTTAAAATTCATTTTACTATTTTTCTTGATAAAAACAAAATAAATAAAGAAGAAGGAAAAAAAGAAAAGAAAAAAGGATGGTAACATTTTAGAGATGACATGATAAATACAGAGGTTTGGTTGTTGTTGTTTTATTTTTTTTCTATTTCTTTTTTTACATTTATTTTTATTTTTAATCCAGTCCTAAAGCTAAAGAAAAAAACAGAATCAGAATTGGAGAAAAATTTGAAGTGGACATATAATATGAATACTTGTCGTGTCAAACAGAGATACTCTGACTTTTGACAGTCTTAACATTTTTATGGTCAACATTACAAAACCTCTAGAAGGCATATTGATCCCCAGATGCATACAGAAAGCACTGAATGGGGATGCCCATTAGTCAAGCTTGTTGTCCAGTATCATCTAATTCTATGTACTAGAACTTTATGGAAGGTTTATGTATCCACTATACAGCTTACTATTGCCTCCTCATTTTGATGCCCTCATCAAGAGTGATCTAATTAACAAATAATTGTATCATTTATTAACTGAGTATTGAATCAAGTTAAGATGCTTCCAAATAGGGAAGTAAGATATTTCTTAATAAATAAACAGTTCTACCCTTCATAATAGCTGCAAATAGTATTAAATACCTTGGAGTAACTATAATCAAAGAAGTAACAGATCTATTTGACAAAAATTTTAAAATCACTGAAGAAAGAAATTGAAGAGGGTATCAGAAAATGGAAAGCTCTCCCATGTTCCTGGATAGGTAGGATCAATATAGTAAAAATGGCAATTCTACCAAAAACAATCAATAGATTAAATGCACTGCCCATCAAAACCCCAACACAATATTTTTTGGACATTGAAAGAACAATACTCAATTTCATTTGGAAAAACAGGAAAGCCAGGATTGCCAAAACAATTTTCTTCAACAAAAGATCCTCATGAGGCAACACCATCCCTGATTTCAAGTTATACTATAGAGCTACAGTAATAAAAACAGCCTGGTACTGGCATAAAAACAGACTTGTGGATCAATGGAATAGAATTGAGGATCCAGAAATTAACCCAAAAACCTATGAACACCTGAATCTAGAGCTCAAAACCTTAAATAACCCAATCAAAAAATGGGGTTCAGATCTAAAAAGGTAATTCTCAGCAGAAAATTACGAATGGCTGAAAGGCACCTGAAAAAGTTCTCATCATCTTTAGCCTTCAGAACAACTTTGAGATACAACCTGATCCTGTTAGATTGGCTAAGATAAAAGACACAGATGACAGCCTATGCTGGAGAGGATACAGAGCAAGGAGAACACTCCTCCATTGTTGGTGGGAGTGTAAGCTTGTTCAGCCACTCTGGAATGCAGTATGGCGGTTTCTCAGAAAATTGAAAATCAATCTCCCCAAGGACCCAGCAATACCACTTCTAGGTGTATATCCTAAAGATGTACAGTCACACTCCAAAGGCATTAGCTTAAATATGTTCATAGCAGCATTATTTGTAATAGCAAGAACCTAGAAACAACCTAGATGCCCCTCAACTGAAGAATGGATTAACAAACTGTGGTACATCGACATAATGGAGTACTACTCAACAGTAAGAAAAAATGATATCCTAAAATTTGCAGGCAAATGGATGGATTTGGAGAATATCCTCCTGAGGAAGGTATCAAAAACCCAGAAAGATAAACAGGGGGTGTACTCACTAATTAGTAGACTCTAAACAAACAAACAAGCAAACAAACAAGAAAAAAGCAAAGCATGCCTAAGCTTCAAACCACAACCACTAAACAGCTTGGGATCAGAAACACCTTGGACTGACTCCTTGGATCCCACTCCCCCTAGAGGAACACCTGACTCAATCTTGAGTTTGGGGGGAGAAAACTGGATCTGCCAGGAGTGGAGGCTGAACTAAACAATATTGGGACAGTGGGAACTTGGGACCACCTGCTGCTTGCCCTGGGCGGGAATGGGAAGTTGTGGAGTAGAGAGAATGACCTGATGTGGTGGGAGGGGGAAGGGACCTTGAATAAATATATACAAGGATAAAAAGTGTGACTTCTTTGTTCATAATAATATAAATAAATAAATAAATAAATAAATAAATAAATAAATAAATGGACTAACAATCAGTTAACAAATGAAAAGAAGAAGACAACATGATAGAGCAGGAGTAGAAAATAAAATTTCTATAGTGGCTTATCTGGGCCAATCTATTTTACTCATCTCAGAGAATAAGAAGCTAATCATATTTACGTTCTATTGTCAACTTTAAGGATTTATACTCCCCCCTAAAAGCAATATAAAACCTATCTAAAAGGTCATACAGAAAATGATAGATGCTATTTCAATGGTTTAACTAATTATGCCCCTGTATTTGCACCATTTTAGGTAGAACAATAAACTATTTACATGTCTGCTTGATAAATTTTGCCCACAACTGTAAGCCACAGGAAGAAGCATATCTAATGATATATATTTTACAAAAAGATAAAAGATGTTTAAAAGATGGTTTTAAAGTGATTTGTTCCTCGTCTTACTCACAGCTCTGAAGACCTAGCCAAAAGATAAAATGAGATTTTATAACCCCCCAACCAGTTTGACCTAGAAAGGAAAGAGCTATGTTAAATTGTGAGGGTCACTGTGTCTACTCATTTTCCACAAGGACTCACATATTCACCTTTTCCCTGAGTGGATACAGGAGTGGATTCCCATGACACCATCCTTTTGTAACACTCAAAAACAATATATTTTCAAGTGCCTCCAATTTGCAGTATTGCAATAGATACAAAGAATTACTATGCCCTTTTTGACCTTCACCTCCAGCATAGAAACAGGAGAAAATTCAAAGAAAAAAAATAGGATAAATTCCTCCATATCTCTAGAATCAACGAACAAATGGCTTTTCACAAAGCTAGTAGAAAAATATTGTTAAACTTTTCAAATGGTTTGGTATTTTTCACTTTATCTCCAGTTGTGTGTGGCACCTAAATTCAAACTTTATTTTTTCTTACAAGTATAGGAAAGTGACCAAAACTTGCAAAGCATAGATGTACTGAAGAAATTTGTCTTCCTGAGTTTCTTTACCTGTCATTTATACTTTGAAGTTGTCACAACACTACTTTCTGATTTAAGATATATCTGCATTGTAAACTTAAAGTTAAAATTAAATGTTAATTATTTATTCATCCTACATAATTAAAGTCATAAATAACTAATGCCATTGTGCAACAGGTGTTAATTCTGCTAATAATTTGTGCAGAAGTTTAATATTTTGGGTGTCTTATGTTATAGTAAAGTATGTATACCAGAATGCATTTTATCAAATGTGTTAGAACTCAATATCCTAAGCATGGTCTTCTCTTGCTCATTACTAAATACTCATTTTATTTTTCTAATATTGGTTAAATTAATAAACATGTATTATAGTTCCTCAGTGACATGCCATCTGAAGCTATGCTACTTTTGAATAATGTCTTTCTGTTGTCAATAATCATGATGCATCTAATCTTTTAAGAATATGCTATTCTTCTGAGATAGTTAATAGAATTTCTCTATCTGTATATGTCTGTGGTGGGAATATTCATCTGTATGCTGTGAAAAGAATTCTTTAAATAAAGAAACTGTTTTGGCTATGGTGGGGCACGGTAGAAAAAGTAGCAGGGAAACTGAGATTCAGGTAACAGGAGTAAAGATCAGAGAGACTTGATCCAGCTGCCAAAGAAGAAACATATAAGGGACCCAGGTGAGCCATGAGTCACAGGAGGGCCATGGCCATGTGGCCAAACAAATTAATGAAAATGAGTTTAGTCAAAATGAAAGAGCTAGCTAGTACTGTGCCTAAGACATAGGTCAAACAGGATGAAATTAATATAAGCATCTGAGTCACTTACGGGGGAGGGGGCAAGTGGCCATGAGTGGGTTGAACCTCTGGCCTGAATAGGGTCAGAAACCTCCATATAACACGTGTGTGTTTGTGTGTGTGTGTGTGTGTGTGTGTGTGTGTGTGCATGTGTTCTCATGCATGTAAAGGCCTGAGTTCATTGTTCAGTATCTTTCTTAACCATTTTCTACCTTATTTTCTTAGGACAGGTCTCTTAGTGAACCTGGAACTCATCAATATGGCCAATCAGTTGGACAGCAAGCCTGAGAGATCTGCCTCTCTTTGTCTCCCCAGCACTAGAAATATAGATGTATGTGGCAAGCACTGGCTTTGTTTAAGTAGAAGCTACATGTTGAATGCAGATCCTCATGCATGCATTAAAAGCATTTTACTGATGGGGCCATTACTCTGCACTTATTTATATCCACTGCTTCTCTGAACTATGTAAGGTACTGTTTCACGGAGGTTTGATGTTTTGCAATAAAACCATGTAGATAAATATCTATGGCCTGTCATTTTTCATAATGTGATTTCAAGGCTTGAGGTCCATGCCTCTGGCTTCTCAATTGCCTTCTAGTTTTAGCACTCCTTCTACAAACTTCTCTACTTGATAACAATTAGAAAGGATGCAAAATGCTACTCATTTTACTTTGAGGAGAAATTATCACAAATAGTAACAATTCATTACACTTTCGTCTGTTCTTGACAAGCCATCACAATAGATCAAAAATGTACATATTTTTCTTCCAAAATTAGAGGATGTGTAAGTAAATATGCTAATTCAGTTTACACTGGTTGACACATTCAAATAACACATGCCATTCTAAAGGAACCTGAGAAATAACAACACAGGCCAAATGAGACTCTTTCAGTAAAAGAAAGACCTCCCTTCAAATACTGTTTAGAATGTGTACTTCAATGATCTATCTTAGATTTAGAAAATGCAATGGCTGAGTGGCATACATTTCTATTAAACTTATTTATATACTGAATTACATACAGTCAAAGACTGTCACAGAAAATGTGGTGCTTTTTACATGTGCACTGTAAATGACAGTCAAAATAATGTAACCCATGAAACAACCTAAAGATAAAATAAGTATTGTTATTACCATTTCAGAGATGAGAAAAAAGCAAGTGTAGTTCTGAACAACCAGAAAAATAATCAATTCTTTTGTGTTTTAAACCATACAATCTCTCTAATAAATTTCAGAGACCCTTTTATACTTCAGACTTTGTTTCACAAAGAAAATTCAGAAATTCCTTTGGCAGGTATTTGTTATTGGTTTTATGCATAATTAAGAAATTATATGCTGCTGATAACCCCAGTAATGTAATGCCTAACCTCTCACATTCTTCGTTGATTGCCATGCAAAGGATTTGAAAAGACATGTTTTAGACTAATTATCCTTCAGTAATCATCTCCACACAATCCAAATCACACTTGATTCACCCATTAAGACAGACCAAGAGAATGAGAGATTTTCTATCCAGAATGATTTCTGCTGCAATCAGGTTAATTTTATGTTTCTACTCCATTGGACTTCTGAATTTAAACATGGAAGAAACAAAGAAAATTCTACATAGAGAATAATAATACCCCAACCCATGAATTTGGATTAACTGCAGAAAAGTGGTAACCTATTAGCTTTCCAGAGTATCATTTCATTCAGAAATGTCACCTGCCAACAGGGATTCACTCAGCACGTGATTCAGATGCTCTACTGCTAGAATATTGACCTTTGTTCTGATCATTTTCAAATCCAGACCTTTACAAACACAAACTTAATGCATAAAATAATTTATATCAAAAAACAAATGCCAAGTATCCATAGTCACTGAAGTCATTTGATACCAGCCAGCAAATCATTAATCCATGATAATATATTAGCTTTGATTTATAGATATTATAACCTTTTGAAATGATTAATATATCAATGATGCTTTGTGACACTTCTCAAGATCAGGCTTCTCTTTATTTTCTTTCCGTAAGTCACTACAGACATATTTAAGGATTTTACAAGCAACAATGTCATCCAATATTCACTATACACAAAATCACAAATGATTATCTCTTGTCCTTTTTTTCTACTCTGAGATGAAGGATAAAAAAAACAGCATTATGAGGGAGAAAGACATCTCTCAATCTCTCATTTGCAGAGTATGTGATTGTCAAACCTATGGACAAGCACTACTATTCTTCTCAACCTAATAGAGAATTTTCTCCACATTTGCAATTCCTGCTTTCCTATTCTCAGAGGAGAAAAGTCACATAGTATAATACTGAAATTTAAGCATGGTTATTACTTTGCATCAGGACATTATAACATTATACTTTTTACTTTTTCTTTTAAGCTTGGTAGTAACATTGGTGGTTGGGTTTATAAATTTATTTAAATTATACCAACACTTTTCTGTTTGCTTTTCACACTTGCATACATCTATGTATATTTCATGAAGCCATAAAGCAGATAGAAAAGTGCTTGTTTAAGGAAAAATTAACAGCTGAGGACTTGCAAGCCTACTGCATGAATCAATAAATAGAAGTTATCTGCATCTCAGATCTGTATGCTCCTGCCAGCGGGAGCTTTCTCTCATTAAAAGAAACAGGTACCCAGGAATTTGATAGAATCATGTCCTTGAAGTCTTATATTTGACCATACATGAAAGAAGGTGGCTTTAGGAGGCAATCTTAAGTTCTTACATCAAGAAGGAGTAGTTGCATAGTATTAAATTCTTTATTTTATTTTATATTTATGCTATATAAATAATATACCAGATATTAAATACTAATTCAGGAGAACAAAAGCCATTAAGGTACAAGCCTTACACCTTAGAAACTTATAGGATTTTTTGGAGTTCAGGAAAGCATACAAACAACTCTACTTCTACCTTTCCTACAATCCAGTTCACCTACGGGGAGCTGAAACCAGAGGAAGGCATAAATGACAGGACTTCATATTGCTTTATATTAGCAAACACAAGAGCTGCCCACTGTTTAACATTGGAAAAATCTGCTGGAAGATTTTCCTAAAATGTGAATGAATAGCCTTGAAGGGATTTTCCCCCTCTTAGAATTTAAGGAGTGGTTATATTAATGACACATAAACAAGGCCTTTTCAGGTCATTTCTACAGAAATATTTATGATGTCTAGGTAGTAAACTTACTTTTATTTTTTAGGGCTTATTAGCTATTGTATTATTTATATTCCTTAGGTAAAAAAATAAATAGACCATCAAGATAGTTCTCTAAGGTATATTTTTTGAGTATTTAGGAGCTAGAATTGCTTAGTAAGTGCTAACTCATGTTTAAAAAATTATTGGTGCTAACGTCTGGACTGATTTCATAGAACATCAAACAAGACTGACATAGACAATGTCCAGATTCATGGTAGGGCACTGTACTGACGGAGAAAGTGCTAATGCCTTTATATCTTGCCATACATTTTAGTTCATATGAAACAATGTAGGGTAAAAGTGCTGAATGACAAGTCATGATTTATTTAAAAATAAGAAAGTCTTTAAGCCAGTACCAGGCTGTTTTTATTACTGTAGCTCTATAGTATAACTTGAATTCTGGAATGGTGATGCCTCCTGAGGTTCTTCTGTTGAACAAAATTGTTTTGGCAATCCTGGCTTTCCTGTTATTCCAAATGAACTTTCTTTCGAACTCTGTAAAATATTGTCTTGGGATTTTGATGGGAATTGCATTGAATCTGTAGATTGCTTTTGGTAGGATTGCCATTTTTACAAGGTTGATCCTAAATGGAAAGTAACATTGGAGATCTTTCCATTTTTTGACATCATCTTCAATTACTTTCCTCAGTGATTTAAAGTTTTTGTCAACTAGATCTGTTGTTATTTCTTTGGTTATAGTTACACCAAGATATTTAATGCTATTTGCAGCTATTAAAAGGATGATGTCTTGAGGTTGGGGGGAGAAAATTGGATATTACAGGAGTGGAGGCTGAACTAAGCAATACTGGGACAGTGGGACCTTGGGACTGCCTGCTGCCTGCCTGGGCATGGGGGATGAGTAGTAGTGGAGAAGAGAGAATGACTTGGTGTGGTGGGAGGGGGAAGGGACCTTGAATAAGGATATACAAGGGGAAAAAAGAATTTTATTTTAAAATAAAAAAAAAGAAAATTAAAAAAAAAGACTCAACCTGAGAACTATAACTGAAAAAAAAAACACAAAAAATAAAAAAACAAAAAACAGGGGCTGGAGAGATGGCTCAGCGGTTAAGAGCACCGTCTGCTCTTCCAGAGGACCCGGGTTTGATTCCCAGCACCCACATGGCAGCTCACAACTGTCTGTAGTTCCAGCTCCAGACAAAACACCAAGGCAAATAAATAAATAAAGTTTTAAAAAAAAAAAAAAAACAAAGGATGATGTCTCCCTTATTTCTTTATCAGGCGTTTTATCTTTAGTGTATAGGTGGGCTACTGATTTCTTTGAGTTAATCTTGTGCATTGCTTGCAATCCTGCTACATTGCTGAGGTTGCTTATCAGCTGCAGAATTTCCCTGGTAAAATTTTGTGGGCCACTTATGTATATAGTCATATCATCTGCAAATATAGTTTCACTTCTTCTTTTCCAATTTGTATCTCCTTAATCTCCTTTCATTCTCTTACTGCTTTAGCGAAAACTAGGAGAACTTTATTGAATAGATAAGGGGAGAGAGGACAGTCTTGTCTCGTTCCTGATTTTAGTGGTATTGCTTTGAGATTCTCCCCATTTAGTTTGTTGTTGGCCACTGACTTCTTGTAAATCACTTTTATTATACTGAGATATTTTCCCTGTAATCCTGATCTCTCCAGGACTTTTATCATAAAGGAGTGTTGAATTTTATTAAAGGATTTTTCAGCATCTAAGGATATGATCATGTGGTGTGTTTTTTTTGTTGTTGTTGTTGTTATTTTTTTTTTACTCAGAGAATTCTTTTTAATTACATTTTTAATTTTTTTAATTTTACATACTAACCACATCCTTCCCTCCCCTTCTCCTACTAGCTCCCAGCTTCTCCACACCCTACCTCTCATCCACTTCACAGAGAGAGTAAGCGCTCCCAAAGGGAGTCAATATAGTCTGCATATCAAGTTGAGGCAGGACTAAACCCATCTACCATATGAAGGCTGAACAAGATATCCCTCTATAGGGAATGGGATCCAAAAAACCAGTTCATGCAGTAGAGATAAATCCTGGTCCCACTGAAAGAGGCCGCACAATCTTCCCAAGCCACACACTGTCTACCACATTCAGAGTGCCTAGTTCATGCAGGTTTCTAACTTTCAGTCCCAGGAGCTCATGTGGTTTTTACACAGACTTGTGGATCAATGGAATCTGATTGAAAACCCTGACATTGACCCACACACCTATGAACACTTGATCTTTGACAAAGAGGTTCAAAGTGTATAATGGAAAAAAAGATAGTAGTAACTTTAACCAATTGTGTTGGCATAACTTGATGGTAGTGTGTAGAAAATGCAAATAGATCCAAACTTGTCACCCTCCACAAAACTCAAATCCAAGTAGATCAAAGTCCTCAACATAAACCCAGCCACACTGACCTGATAGAAAAGAAAGTGGGAAATACCTTCCAATGCATTGGCACAGGTGACCACTTTCTATATATAGCACCAGTAGCACTGACACTAAGAAAAACAATCAATAAGTGAGACTTCCTGAAACTGAGAAACTTCCATAAAGTCAAGGACACAATCAATAAGACAAAACGCCAGCCTACAGAATGGGAAAAGATTTTCATCAACTCTACAAGTGACAGAGGACTGATCTCTAAAATATATAGAGAACTCACAAAACTAGTGCCCAAAGCCCTAAATTAAAAATGAGGTTCAGAACTAAAAAGGGAATTCTCAACATAGGAATTACAAGTGGTTGAAAGGCACTTGAAAAAGGGCTCAACATTTTTTGCCATCAGAGAAATGCAAATCAGAACATATTTGAGATACCACCTTACACCTGTCAGAATGACTAAGATTAAAAACACAGATAACAGCCTATGCTGGAGAGAATGTGGAGCAAGGTGAACACTCTTCCATTGTTGGTGGGAGTATAAGCTGGTTCAGCCACTCTGGAATGCAGTATGGCAGTTTCTCAGAAAACTGGGAATCAATCACCCCAAGAATCCAGAAATACCACTATTTGACATATACCCTAAACATGCACATTCACACCCCAAAAGCATTTAGTCAACTAGATTCATAGGAGCATTATTCTAATAGCAAGAACCTGGAAACAACCTAGATGCTATTAGTATTTTGCACATGAAAAAATTTGCCAGCACACTGCTAAGCAAGCCATATTGTTTATTAAGTGATGGGTAGGGAGAGGGGAAAGAAAGGAGAGAGAGAATGAGAGAGGGGGTAGGGAATTAGAGAGGAAGAGAAAAGAGAGAGTCTCCCACATGGTTGGGGCTTTTAAAGGTAGACATGCCTTAAAGATAAACATCAGAGGCTCTTTGGAGTCCCTGTAGGTGGGGGCATGGCTGCAGCAATGCAACGCCTAACATATGCCTCTTAACTGAATAGATTAACAAACTGTGCTACATTATACAATGGAGTATTGCTCAGTCGTAAGAACAAATGATATCCTAAAATTTGCAGGCAAATGGATGGATTTGGAGAATATCCTCCTGAACTTGGTATCACAAACCCAGAAAGATAAGCAGAGGATGTACTCATGCATGAGTGGACTTTAAACAAACAAACAAAAAAACCAAAACACACCCAAGCTGTAAACCACAACCACCAAACAACTTGAGATCTGCAGCTCCTTGCTCCAGCACCTTGGAGCCCATTTCCTCCAGAGGAATACCTGACCCAGTCTTGATCCTGGGATGAGTAAATTGTACTTGCCTAGATTGGATGCTAAACTCAGCCACCTTGGGACCTCCTGCCCTTTCTGGGGAGGAGATGAGGAGACGGGAGATGATAGAGTGACTAGTAGGTGCCAGGAGGGGGAAGGGAATTTGAACCAAGGGAAACATGGACAAAATGAGACTTTATTCAAAAATTTAAAAAAATAAGAAAACCATCCAAATATTACAGTATTCTGTAGCCAGAAGTTCTTGGTCTCATTGTTCCACAACTACTTATAAAATAATTACTTGGAGGTTTGTATTAACTATAAAGTGTTTGGTCTGTGGCCCAGGCTATTACTAACTTGCTCATTCATCTTAAATTTAATCACTTCTATTAATCTGTGTATTTTCATGTGGTTGGTGACTTACCAGTACTTTTATATTTCACTACTCCAGGCATCTCACAGAGTTCCTTTACTCTACCCTTCTTCTCCTGTATTTCTTCTTGGATTTCTTACCTGCATTTAGGTTTCCTTGCAATAGGCCAAAATAGCTTCTTCTTTAACCAATAGTAATAAAGCATATTCACAGCAAAAGAAAGACTATCCCATAGCACTTCCTCTTTTCTTTCTAATAAAAATACTAATTTTAGCTTAGCTTTAACATATAACTTTCTAGTTTTCAACTCCATCAAAGACCCCAGATATATATAATATTATCTCAATAAATAGAAAATGCATAGCAAGAAACAAACAAATATTAGAAATGACAGATACATCTAGTAGCCTGGTCAGTCACTCCATGATCCTCTGCAGTTTCAGGGCATCTATCTTTAGCCTACAGGCCCAAAGTCTCTGACAGGTTTTTTAGTGAAGTGGGGAATTTGAAATACTCTTCCACCCATTTTGTGAAAGTTTGTCAACTGCTTCCCACTACGTCCTGGGAATGTCTGGAAGTTTTCTCTGTGAAGTAAGGCTCCAAAGAACCATCTCCACTTGCTCTGGAAAATGTTAGTGGTCATTTTCCTATGAGTCTTGCATGTTCAGTTTATACAGCATTCTGTCAAGCACTTGAGACAAGAGTACGTTCTTAACCACAAAACAATATTAATTCCCTAGGGAGTTTCTTCAATGTCCATCATCCTTTTGTAGTAAATTGGTGCTGCCAGGGGCAAACATGTCTCATTGTCCAGAAAAGTCTAAGTTCCTAAAACATTTTAAATTCCATATTCTGTAAGTCTTTGAAGTGTTTAAAGATTGCCATTCTGAAATATGTCTTTGTATACCTAACAATCTAACTAATATGACTATAAATTTGATTATTATAGATGGCTATTAATCTTTATTTCTTAATTATAGATTATAGTTTTAAAGTTAGATGATCATATCTTAAATAAGAGTAGAAAGATAAAGTATAACTAAATGACTTTAAATTTGTATCAATAAACCAAATTTTATATCAATGTGAAGTCTTTTGATTAATAGGTATTTTTGGATTAAAGTAGATTCAATAATCTAGCTTTATAAAATCATTTTTATATCATATCCCCCTTTTCTCTAGCAAGAGAGTGACTATGACCATTATCCATTTATAATAAAAACAAAACTTCATAAAAAATATTTTGGGAATTTGGGAGTGGTTTTTCATTCTATTTTTTTCTGATTAGGATTCTGGAAACCTTATGTGGATCCTAAGAAAATTTAGAATTATGGTTAAATCTTGTCTGTAATAGTCTATGAGGTTCAAGCCTGAGTGTAACTGTAAACTCACCCATTTGCTGTCAGGAATCATTCAAGCCATATTATTCTGAAGCAATCCATAGGTTCTTAACTTGTGGAAACAAAAGCAGAACCTCTTTTGCAGAGCAACATATCCTTAGACCCAAATTTTAAAGTAAAGATACATTTAAAATACATATGTTTGTTTAACTTAGCAGCAGCTATAATCAAATGTCTTTTTGCACTTAGCTCATTAACAGTAAAAAATAAAGAAAATACAATAATATATATGATCCAGACTCTCTGTGTATTTTCCAGTTTATGTGGCTATTTTTATATTATGTTTCTGTTTCTTTAAATACTTTACTTTTTATATCTTTTTGCTCTCTCTTCTAAGCCTACATACATTTTTATACATATTGTAACCTGTTTAGAGGTTTTGACCCTATTTTAGAATCTTTTTAAATCTTTTCTAGGTAAATTAGTGCCCGACTGTGGGTGCCATTTGTAACTAGAAGTTTTTCTGTCTTGCCACAGCTTGAGGTCAAGAGAAATTTCATATTCCCCCAAACCCAGTGACTGTCATTGCTGTGCTGTGTTTGGCAAAGTTACACATGTTTGAGTATATTTTGAAAAGTCATGATGATATTTACCATTATTAATGGAAATTATTTTTGTGTTTAAAATACACATTTTTCTCTTGTTGATACTAAAATTTTAAAAATCATTGAGAAAATTAAATTTGTATCTGACAACAGCTAAAATGGATACTGCATTTATCACTTACTAAATCTAAGAATGTGTTTAGTTTCCTTACATTCTTGGATACCAAGATTTATGTAAGAGATTAGGGTAAGGTCTTTAGAGGCAGTGTCTCTCTATGTGAGTTATTACATAATGTCATCTTTCTGGTTATTACTAAAATGTATCTAGTTGACAAAATGGACATGGCTGATTTTCACTAAAATGATCAATTAAGCTCATATTCTGAAGAAATAACATTCAAGTGAAAGGCAAAGATTATTGTAAGTATTGCTTGAATGACTGAATCATTTGTATCTGCAGAGTACTGTCCATTAAAAATATTTTAGTAACAAAGATCTAGGTAAAAGCAAGCAAGCAGTATGCAAGCCTGAGTATCACACCCCTCAGGGAACCCTTCACCCCATAGGCCTCAACCATGCCCACAAACCCAACCATTGACCCTGAGTTCAGATGACACCTGAAACACAGCCTCCAGAAAGCCCCAGCTGAAGAGGGAAGTTATTCTTCTCCCAGCTGGCCAGGCAGGCAAGCTAGGGCAGCCTCTATGTCTGGGAAACAGAATAAAACATGACCCCATAACCAATTACAACTTGAGCTGAAGGCAAGCAAGCAGGACCCAACTTTTCCAGCCTATGAACACTCCAATAGGATCCTCTACCCCATAAGCCTTAATGTATTCCCAAACCCACCCATCTCTAAAACCTCAGCACCTTCCTAAGATAGCTTCTGAAGAGCTCCATCACAAGAGCTACTCTCTGAGACACAGCCTCTGAGGACCTATTACAAAAGTAGCTTCCTGCGACACAGTCTCTTCACAAGAGCTCCAAGTGCAGAGCTCAACTGCTCTGTGAGATACACATTTCACTGCCTCTGATTCCTCCAAGAGCTCCAACTGCAACAAGAGCACCTACTAGACCAAAAATAGCTTGCAAAAACATGGACAATGTTTGCACCCATCAGAGGAAAAGATGTGTAGATGCTAATGCAAATATCCATTCAACAACATAAAGAACAATATGGCACCACAAAAACTTAGTGGTTCTACAACAGCAAGACCTGAACACTTCAATATAAAAAAGCAGGGGAAAATATCCTTAAAATTATCTTTATAAGAATAATAGAAGCCTTTAAAGAGGAAATGAGAGAATAAATAAAAAGCTCCCTTAAGGATATAGAGAAAAAGACAAGCAAAAAAATTTGAAGAAAACAATAAATCTCTCAAAGACTGAAAAACCAAGAAAATTGAGAATCAGTCTCCCCAATGATCTAGCAATCCCACTATTGGGCATATACCCGAAAGATGCACAGTCGCACTCCAAAGGCATTAGGTCAACTATGTTCATAGCAGCATTATTTGTAATAGCAAGAACCTGGAAACAACCTAGATGCCCCTCAATTGAAGAATGAATTAACAAACTGTGGTACATCTACATAATGGAGTACTACTCAGCAGTAAGAAAAAAATGATATCCTAAAATTTGTAGGCAAATGGATGGATTTGGAGAATATTCTCCTGAGTGAAGTTTCATAAACCCAGAAAGATAAGCAGGGGATGTATTCACTCATTAGTGGACTCTAAACAAACAAACAAACAAGAAAAAAGCAAAGCATGCCCATGCTGCAAACCACAACCACTGAACAGCTTGGGATCAGAAACATCTTGGACTGACTCCTTGGATCCCACTCCCCCTAGAGGAACACCTAACTCAGTCTTGAAGTTGCTGGGGAGAAAACTGAATTTGCCAGGAGTGGAAGCTGAACTAAGAAATATTGTTACTGTGGACCTTGGGACCACCTGCTGCCTGCCTGCGTTGGGGAGTTGTGGAGAAGAGAGAATGAGAGAATGACCTGATGTGGTGGGAGGGGGAAGGGACCTTGAACAAGGATATACAAGGATAGAAAGTGTGACTTCTTTGTTCATAATAATAAAAAAATTGAAACAAAAAGAACTCATAAAACAAAAAGTTGTTTTTTTGAGAAAGTCAACAAGGTAAACAAAACCTTGTCAAAC
>PVIH01008007.1:18058-95241 GCA_004025045.1 Sigmodon hispidus
AAAAAAAAAAAAAAAAAAAAAAAAAAAAAAAAAAAAAAAAAAAAAAAAAAAAAAGACAGCTTTATGGACAGGGACCATTTACCTGTTGTAGTAAGTTTTTTGGGCCCATTTTGGGTCTGGGAGGTTTGTATCTTGGAGCGCACTGCGGTGGTTGGAATTTGGTTTGTGCCTGCGGCTTTTGTTTTTTAAAGAAACTAATTATATGTTTATATTTTTTTAATTGTTTGGCCTATATCTTAAGCACATTATTAGTTAGTTTTTAATTTAATTTAATTTAATTTTATTAATTTGTTTTATTATGTGGCTCAGCCCGTGGCTGGTCGGTATTTTTTATATGTTTGTTTTTTTTCGGGGGTTTGATGGAGACTGGCTTAATTTTATTTTTTTTATTTGTGTTTTGATTTTTTATTTATTTTTATGGTGTTTTATATAGTCCAAACAATTTAAAAAATATAAACATATAATTTATTTCTTTAAAAAACAAAAGCCGTGGGTACAAACCAAATTCAAACCACCGCCGCACGTGCCAAGATACAAACCTCCCAGACCCGAAACGTGCCAAAAAAAAAACTTACTACAATAGATGGCGCCCCCAAGTTGGGCACCAATTATCACGGTAATTAATTTGTTGTGAGATATATATTAAGTAATATTTATTATTTAAATATTACTTATAGAAAAGGGTTTTGTTTAAAGGGAGAAAATAGAGGGGGAAGCAGCATGCCAGAGAGTTTTTAACTGCTCCATCTGCTGTGATCTAGGAACTGTGTCAGAGTCTGGCTTTTTTTTTTTTTTTTTTGTCTTTGTCTTTTTTGTCTTTTTTATTTGGGGGCTTTATTTTTAAAGCTTATTTTAGTTAATTATACCTCACTCGGCTCTAACACTGTTACACAATTAGTTTATATATATAGCTTTTAATTTTCCGCTACATCTATAAATCAATCTATATATTTAATTAAAATAATACATACTTTAATACAAAACTATATATATAATTGCCTTAATTTTTGTGTCTGGAGTTTGTAACTTGGTCTGTGTGCCCGCGACTTTTGTCCCCCAAAGAAATGAAATCACACACTTATATCTTTTATATTGTTTGGCCCATATCTTAAGCACATTACTAGCTAGCTCTTTCATCCCAGTTCAACCCATTTCTATTAACCTGTTGACCACGTGGCTTCCAGCCTGTGGCTGGTCGGTACCTCTACATGTCTGCTCCTCTTGGGGGTCGGAAGGAGAGTGACTAACTTCGCCCTTTCCTACCTGCCTGCCCTCTGATTCTCCACCCATGTCTATGGTGCTCTACATAGGCCAAAACAGTTCTTTTATTTACATTATACAGAAAACATTCTACCATACTAGTCATAACATTTGTTATAATATATATACAAGTTGTTTTATATAACTCTGTTCAAATATATTTTTATATATATAATATATAATTAAAATATTATTGTCATTTGATACAAAATATATATTTTAGTCAATATTCATAAAATTATTATACTTAAAATTATTTAAAAGAGCTATACACTCATTTTTAAAATGCCTATTTTTACAATGTTAGCTTCACTTTCTTAATTAATTAAAATTACAAATTACTCAAATTTGCCACCTAACAGTCAAGATACTCAGACTTTTCAAAAACATGTTAAAATACACCCAATAAATAAATGTCTTCAACCACTTCATAGACCAAAAAAATATAACATTCAAAATTTTTTCTCAAATTTGGCCTTAAGAGACATAACAACTCCTGACATCACCATTCCTTTCTCAAGATAATATTAAACATCACAAACATCTTACAAAAAATTATCTTGTTTAACAAATCATAGCCTAAGAGACAAAAGACAACACTTTCCCTGACTGCTGTCAGCGTGCTCTCTGTCAATATAGACAAACAAAATAAAAAATAAAAACTGCCAAAACCTACCTAGACAAAATAAAACAGTCCTACCAAAAATATCCTACTTCTATAAAGACTTGTCAAATATCATAGGCCAATAACCATAAAAATAAATGCTCCCGTTATATAAAAAAGTAATAAATGACTGTCCAAGTAATTAACTGTCGTCTTCTCCTAAATTTTAAAAGTTACTTCATCATGCTTCCAACTTCAAATATATATTTTCCTTCTCAAGTCTTAACAGTGTTAAAAATTAAATAATTAAAGTTATTACTTCACATCCCAAAAAAGACATTCAATTGTTAAAACTTTATTGTTCGAGATAAACAGCCTAAAACAATCCCTATACATTTCCATACATTTCCTCATATCAACATTTTAGACATTAAATTACACCTTATATTTGTTATTTATTAATAATAGTTTAACCTCACTTATGTTAATACCTTTCTCTTCCCCAGACACTGCCTTATAATGATCGCTATAATATATAGTTTTATACCTAATTTAAAACCTTCCTATTTAGACAAAAGAGAGAGATGTAGCAGAAAATCAAAAGCTACACATATAAACTAATTGTGTAAAAGTGCTAGAGCCTAGTGAGGCATAGTCAACTAAAAAAAGCTTCAAAAATAAAGCCCCCAAATAAAAAAAACAAAACAAAACAAAAAAGCCAGACTCTGACACACTTTGTAGATCACAGCAGATCGAACAGTTAAAAAACTCTCTGGCACACTGCTTCCCCCTCTATTTTCTCCCTTTAAACAAAACCCTTTTCTATTAATAATATTTAAATAATAAATATTACTTAATATATATCTCATGACAAATTAATTACCTTAATATTTATCAAAATTAAATCAAGACCAGATTGACAAACTAAATAGACCTACTTACCTTAAGGAAATAGAAGCAGCTTTTAAAAGTCTTCCAAGAAAAAAAATAAAATAATATAAACAAAACAACAAGAATAAGAGAAAAAAAATAACAGTATAAGAGGCAAGATTGCTTCAGCCCAGAATTCTACCAGAATTTCAAAGAAGAACTAATACCAATACACCTCAAATTTTTTCACACAGTAAAAACATAAGGAATATTGCCAAACTCCTTTTATGAATCTAAAGTCACCCTGATACCCAAACTACACAAAAATGTGACAAAGAATAAAAATTGTGAACAAATTATGAATATTGATGCAAAAATACTCAATAAAATACTGGCAAACCAAATTCAAGAACATATCAAAAAAATCATCCACTATGATTAAGTAGCCTTCATCCCAGAGATGTAGGTATAGTTCAACATCTGCAAAACTCTCAATGTTATCTACTGTATAGACAAACTGAAAGAGGAAAAAAAAAAACAAAAAACACTCAATGATTATCTCATTAGATGCTGAAAATGCCTTTGACAAAATCCAACACTCTTTTATGATAAAGGTCCTTGAGAGATCAGGGATATAGGGAAAATATCTAAATGTAATAGAGGCAATATACAACAAACTGACAGCCAACATCAAAAAAAGTGGAGAAAAACTCAAAGCAATATTACTAAAATCAAGCTCAAGACAAGGCTGTCCTTTCTTCCTATATTTTTTCAATATAGTTCTTGATGTTTCAGCTAGTACAATAAAACAGTAAAGGGATATCAAGGAAAGACAAATTGGAAAAGAAGGCAAACTATCACTTTTTGCAGATGATATGGTGTTATAAATAAGTGACCTCCAAAATTCACCAGAAAACTCCTGCAGCACCTTCAGTGATGTATCAGAGTACAAGATTAACTAAAAATCAATAGCTTTTTCTCCTATACACAAATGATAAAAGAGCTGAAAAAGAAACCAAGGATGCATAATCCTTTATAATAGCTGCAAATAACATAAAATATCTTGGGGTAATTTGCAGCAAAAAAAGTGAAAGATATATTTGACAGGAACATTAAGTCATTGTAGGAAGAAATTGAAGAATATATCAGAAAACAGAAAGATCTCTCATTCTTTTGGATAGGTAGGATCAACATAATAAAAATGGCAATCTTATCAAAAGAAATCTACAAATTCAGTGCACTCCTCCCCAACAAAATCCCCTCACAGATCTCTATAAAACAATACTCAACTTCATATGAAAAACAAAACAACTGTAGCGGGAAATCAGGAACTATATATGTGAATGATCGAGTGATAGGACTGGAGACGAGCGGGGCGTGGTTAACTGGAAAAGATTCCGGAAGTAGACCTTCGAGGGAGAGGACCAGGACAGGAAGCCTTCATTCTCTCAGGAGAGTTTCCAACCGGGTGAGCAGTTCGGCCCAGCGGGAGTTTGGACATACAGTGTGGGGATGAGGAATCTTCCTTAGAAAGGCTCAGGTGCACTGCAACCTTATCCTTTCATTTTCTATTAAAACCGGCTCTGTTTTGTAAGTGATTTTCACCAAATAAACCCCATTTAAAACATATGTCACGGCGGGTTTTTACCGCGATAAACAACAACAACAACAACAAAAAAAACAGGACTGCCAAAAAAAAAAAAAAAAGCTCTGTTCAGTAATAGAATTTGGGAAGACATCACCATCCCTGACATCCAGCTATACTATAGAGCTATAGTAATAAAAATAGCTTGGTGCTGGGATAAAAACAGTCTTGTGGATCAATGGAATTATTGAAGACCTGACACCAATTCACAAACCTATCAACACCTGATATTTGACAAAGAGGCCAAAAATATACAATGGAAAAAGTATCTTCAACAAATGGTGCTGGCATAACTCAATGGTAATGTGCAGATGAATACAGATAGATTCATATCTATCACCCTGCACAAAACTCAAATCCAAGTGGATCAAAGATCTCAACATAAACACAGCTACAGTGAAATTCATAGAAAATATATATGGGAAACTAGAGGTCTGAAAACCAAATGATTAAACTAAAAAGTAGGGTTCAGTGCTAAATAGAGAATTCTTAGCAGAAGAATTTCTAATATCTGAACTTCTGCATTGATGGCCTGTGGCAGAGGTGTGGGTGTGAAAAGACTTGTTTTCTTTAAGGGTCTACCACAGGGAGTTTAATTATGCTCCAGTAAGTAAATGAACAGCATGAATGGGCAGTTTTGTAAATGGGAAGATCATAAGAGTGGCCATGATTCTAAGTGGTCTGATGTCTGAGTTTGATGGGGTGCATGATGTAAAAACACCAAAATAATAAATATGTATATAAAAATTTAAAAAATACTATGATTAATATCAGGGTTTCACTGGCTTTGTAACTTTTAAAGGCTTTGTTTATTTTTTTAATTTTATGGAATTATATAATATGTATTTGTCTTAGATTTTTAAGTTATAGTAGAATTCTGTAGTAAGTCCATATTTTATTGTTTGTTTCTGTTTTTTATTTTTAATATGGAGTATTTTATTAGTATTTCAAGCAGGTTACAAAGTATGCATTTGTTAAAATCATTTATTGAATTTAGGTTTAATTTTGCTATCTAAAAACTCACCAGTATTTTCAGAAGCTTCAGTTTATTAAAACAAATTTATAATGTATGTCCTTATTATTTTGTAGAATTTCATTCATAACTGTGGTAATGTTTGCCTTTTAATTTCTAGTTTTATTGAAGTAGGTCTATAGTATCACAAACGAGACTCAGATCCAATTATCAGGGGAAGGCTAAAATATCAAAGAGAGGAAGCACCACTGTCAATTCTCACCCAGCTGTCCTGAAACTTCCTCAGCTTCACTCCAGGTTGTTTCTACCAGATGCTTCTGCCAGTAGCTTCTCCCAGTCACTTCTGTTCTTGCTGGGTTTCTACCAACCCTTATATACCCATCCAGGTTAGGATTGAAGGCATGTAGCCTTGAACTCACAGAAACAGAAGAAGTTCTGTCTCTGGAGTTATGGGACCAAGGGTGTTGGTCACCAGTCCTGGCTGTCCCTATGCTGGGATTAAAGGTGTGTGTGACTGACTCAGCTGTTTATTTTTGTATTCAAGGTTTAAGAATTTCCTGAGCTGTCTGCAAGGATTTGACTGGATGTTCTCTCCCCAATATTCAGGTTTTATTAAATGTATGATATATATCCACATATGTCTTCCCTTTTTTGTTTAATTTGGTTAAAAATTTGCCAATTGTTTTTAATCCTTAAAAATTAATTAATTAATTAAAAATTTAAAAAATTCTTCAACATTCTTAACCAACAGATAAATGCAAATTAAAACAACTCTGAAATAACATCTTATGACTGTCAGAATGACTAAGATCAAAATCACAGATGCCATCCTATGCTCTTGTGCTGGAGGGAATGCAGAGCAAGGGGAATACTTCTTTTCTTACAGTGGAATGTAAACTTGTACAGACACTTTCGAAATCAGTATGGCGATTCATTAGAAAACTGGGTATCAATCTTCCCAATGATGCAGCAATACCACTATTGAATATATACCCAAAGGATGTACATTCTTACCCCAAGGACATTAGCTCAACTACAGTTATAGTAGCATTATTAATAATAGCTAGAACCTAGAAACAACCTAGATGCCCTTCAACTGAAGAATGGATTAAAAATTATGGTATATTTACACATTAAACAACAACAACAAAAAAAGGATAACCAGGCTATAATCCACAATCCCTGAGCATCTAAGTAACAGGAACAACTTAAGAGAGACATCCATGGATCCCCAGGGAAAGGAAAATACAGAAGATCTTAGTAAGTTGGGATCATTTGAGGAGGGAGCAAGAGGAGGTAGAAAGAGATCATGAGAGAATTGGATATTTGAATGGGGGGGAGCAACAGAGAGGGATAACAAAAAAATAGGTATCTTGATAGAGGGAGACATTGTGGGGATAGAGAGGAATGTGGTATTAGAAAAACATTTAAGAACCCACAAGATGTCTTCAGCTAGGACTCCAAGTGGAGAAAATGCCTATGAATGACCAACCTATTTGCCTTCATAGAATCTTTATCCAGTAACTTATGGAGACAGAAGCTGAGATCCACATCTAAGCACTGTGTCAAGCTTCCATTCCATCTGAAGAGAGGAAGGAGGGATTATATGAGTAAATGTATCGAGACCATAAGGAGCTGACCCATAGAGATGGCTGACTTGAGCTATTGGGAGTTCAGTGATTCTGAAATGATAGCTGAAGAATGTTCATAATAAAGAACTAAATTCTTTAAATGTAAATGACAGTTAAATGACATGGGCTGTTTGTGGAGCCTCTAGCAGTTGAACCAGAGTTTACTTATGATGCATGAACTGGCTTCTAGGAGCCCATTCTCTACAGTGGAACACAGTATTCACCTTTGATACTAAGGGGAGGGACTCTGCCTGGGTCCTACCTCAACTGAATATACCAGACTGAACTGACTTCACCTTGAAAGTTCTTGTCCTTCCTGGAAAATGAATGGGTGGGGTGGAAGGAGACTGAGGGAGAGAAGAGGGAGGGAGAGCAGTTGTGAGTATGGAATAAAAGCTTTTTAATAAAAAAAAATGTTTCAGGGAAAACATCTGCATAATTCCTCACAATGCAATCTGATAATCATAGTGCATAATCCTTGAGTTTAGAGGATATTATTCTGGATATAGGTAAGAAACACTGGATTATAACAGATCAGGTTTACAAGTTTCAGTAACTAGAAATGGTTTTAGCTATTTTATGAGTCAAACGACTAATGTGGTAAGCAATTATAAGTTTAAAGGAGTTTATGAATATGACTTTGGTGTTGCTGTCTAGTGATCCACTGTAAATCTCATCTTGTCATCCTTGTGTTAGAATTTGCTACAATGATAATTGCCCCTGTTAACTTTGAAGTATGAGTTACACACATGAAGGAGAAAGAATTTACTCTACTCTTACTGATTCCATGTGTTTTCTTCTTTCTAAGTAGTGTCCTTAGAAAATTATATGAACATTCCAATATTATTTTATGCAGGATCCTTTATGGATCAGTGCATGCTTCCTAAAGGAACGCAGTCTTTGACTTTGTTATAAGGCACATAAATCTGCCTCTGTGGTCTCCTAGCAACAAAGTTTAAAAAATTCACTGAGTTTCATTGGTGATTATAGGTGATGAGCTTTTCAGAGAATTTCACAGAATGATGTTTGGGAAAAAAAATAATACTAATTGGAATGTACTAGATATTCAATAAATGTTAGCTTTTCCTTATTCTGGGGTTGACTATGGATTAAATTTACCAGATGCAAATCACTTTTCTTGCATATTTTTGAAATGAAGTATCACTACCTATCTGCAGTCTAAGCATTCTATAATTCTATACATTGCCAATGTTAAATTTCAAATGAAAATCAAATCCACTCTAAGTGTTACATATATATATATACACATACATATATACATATATATTTTTAAATACATGAATGGAACCTCTTAGTGTGCATATGTTACTTGTTTGTTTTCAGGGATGATTATTTGGTACTAGAAAATCTGTTATTGTGCTCTTATGTGGAGAAGACAGTTTTTCCCACTTTAATGAATCCTAATTAGCTTATAGTTCTTTGTTGTGGGCTTATAGGCCTCTCAGACCTTGACATGTCTAGTATTATCTTTGTTCACTTTATTATGAAACACTTTCTTATAATTTAAGACACTCTGTTTTTCACTTTAAAAGAAATCTCTATTTTAAATAAATCTCAAAACTTACTATTCAAAAAATTAGAGGACCTAGGTACTATAGGGCAAGAGCTATAAGCATAATAAAATTTGACTATAAAAATTGCCATACACATAATATACATAGAGCACCTTGCCTACATGATTTATCTTGACTTCCACAGTAAAAGAGTATATAACTTACTTACCCAACTCTACTTGATTTACAGACATGTAAACAGGACTACTTACTGACTTATAATTCTTGTTTCATAAGAGTAGTGGACACTAGCCTTTTTGTTATATCTACTTAACAACCTTCATTTCTATTTGGGTCAAGACTGGCCCCATAGTGCTCACTAGAACTGCATGGAGGTGATTATTTTCTCCTGCCTAGGGTTCTATATTCTGTTAGATTATTCTGGAGAATATTAGAATTTCCTTTTAAGGAAAAATATTGAGATATTGGAATACAAGGTCCCATTCACTTCAACATTCTCTGTGGCAGCAGTAACAGCCAAGAGAACAATTATGAAGGCTTGGAGTATTTGGTGAATATAAATGATATCTCTGGGTCTGTTTTGTTCATAGGAATCCCTCAGATGAAAGAGTTCTCTTGCCCCTTGCTAGTTGGCTATTGTGGGTGAAAGAGACAGCTGTGTGGACACTGAACTCACATCCTTGTCTCCTGGATATAAAACAAATTTCTTGATCAGCCTTGCCATTAAATGATGTCATCTCATTACTTAATCTCTATCTGTGTTATTAATTAACCAAACCATAAGAGCTTAAATCACCATAGTCATTACCTCACATAGTTCCTGAGGGTTAGAAACCCAAGGAAGGTCAAATTGAGTGCTTCTGGCTCTGGGTCTCTCACAAATTATGGTCAAATGGTTGGCTAGGGTTACAGACATCTCATGATTTAGCTGAAATTATAGAATTTACATCCAAACTCATCCAAATAGTAATTATGAAGTTCTTGGTGAGGACTTGTTTTAAGTTCCCTAAAAAGCAGGCCATTTTATAGGACTGCTAAAAGCAGCTTCATTTCTGCAGGGTGAGTGATCTAAAAGACTTTTTCTAGATGGACACAGAAAACTTGTATGGCCTACTCTTAGCAGTCACGCCATAACATGTACTGGATACACTATCAGAAGAGACTGTACAGAATATATATGCAAGGAGCCAGGATCATTGTGCAGATCTGGACATTGCATGCAGACCCAAGGATTAGTCTGAAATTCCCTGGCCTTTAAAGTGTATAGCACACACAAAGCACTCTCTGAAGTCTTACATATCCTTCCTCACATTTATTCAAGCAAGGTTTTCCAGGATGCAGAGGGAAAAGAAAGCAAAAGCCAGCAGGAGACTTTACCCATGATTTAGTGCTTAGAGTACTTAGCACCTGTGATGTAAAAGAGAAATAAGCTATTATGCTATATATGACCAGTCAGAGCTCTCCTTGGTTTTTCCTTGATTTTTGCTTTTTCTTCTACTTTTGCTTTTCTGTCTCTTTTATGACATTTGTCATCATAGATATAGCTTCACAGTTTTGTGCATACATACTTTTTAATATGCATATATTGTTTTGCAAACAATTTATTAATATTCTTTTTTTTTGAGCCAGAGTTTCTCTATATAGCCTTGGCTGTCCTGAAACTCCTATATAGACCAGGCTAGTCTACTCAGAGATCAGCCTAGATCTGTCTCCTTAGTGCTGTGTTTAAAGGTGTGTACCACCACTACCCAATTAAAACAAACAAACAAACAAACTTTTTATTAGATTAGGTTTGGTTGATTTTTTCAAGTATATTAGGCTTAGCTTTTTACTTTAATATGTAAGCTTCCAGAAGTTAAGATTTGAATCCTACATCCAACCTTTCTCAGTCTCCCCATGATACCAAGATCTTTATTCTGTAGAACAACTGTTACAGACCAGTTAGTTGTATGCAAACTTACCTTAAAGTGCTCCTTTTTGCACAAAAATAAATTTAATTCAGATTCTGTTGTGATATATATTTAATAAAATTAGTCTGAAATATCAAAGAAGAGTCAATCACATAGTCAAAGGTAACACCTTTAATCCTATATTTGGGAATAGTTAAGATAACTATGAAGAAGGAGAGAAGAGAGGTTTTTCAGCTTTCCTGGATACTTCCTGGTAGGGTGAGGAGAGGTGTGGAGTCAGAGGATTTTATGGAGAAAGGCATGAAGAGTTGCCTGAGAAGTGACTGTGGTTTGTTTCTCTATCTTTCTGATATTCCAGCTTTTCCTTAATATCTGGCTCTAGTTTTTGTTATAATACCAAGTAGAATTTGTGCAATAAGGTTCTTATATTTTGAGGAGTATCTTAAATACTTAGCTTTGGTACAGTTCTTACCTCATACATTATAGGCCCTAGGTTTGAACTATAAACAAAATTCTATTTGCTTTTATATAAGAGACTCAAAATTTACATCTATATTTAGGAGAGCCATTTTACTAGAAATAATTGTATGATATATACTATAGATAAAACTATAAAAAATATATATGTAATTCTTGTCTCTATAAAAAAATCTCTACTGGCTCTTCCATTTACTTAGAACAACTCAAAATTTCACTGTACTACAATATATTCTTAACATCATTTATTCTGTTTTTCATATGACACCTTATTCTGAACAAGTACTGTTTTGGTGACACTAATATATTTTAGAACCCTATACCATGATGTTAAGACTATCACTTTACAAAATTAATTCATTGTCACTGACTCTCTTCCTATCTTCTAGGTTATCTCTCCATCTCTCACATCAATGAGTTTTTGTATCTTAGGCTCAGGACATAAATGATGACACTTAAAAGAAAATTTCTTTTAAATAAGAAATTCTCTTCCTTAGAAAGTCTATCTTAAATTCAGTGTTTGGAAGTATAATCCCTGGGCAATGTGCACTTTTAAGCAGCAGTTAAAAGTGCACATTTCCATTTCTGATGGCCAGAGTTTAATTTCTAGCACTATTGTCAGGCATCTCCTGACAAGTTGTAACTACAGCTCAGCATCTGAGGCTTCTGATCTCCTAAAGTTCACATATTCATGTAGTGTACACACACATAAATATAGTTTAAAATAAAATAACATAATTAAGAGCATACACATTTTGGGAGCTTGGTTGATTGTCCATGACTCCAATTGTGTCACTCTGTCCTAAAGACAGATGTTGTGATTCATAAATAAGTACATAAAACTTCTGATGGGCATATTCTTTCAAAAACTTTAAAGCAGAAACTGCTTTTTTATTTTATCAAACCAAACTATATCATTCTTACATATCACTTAAAACTCATGTTAAAAATAGAAAATGTCATTAACTTTATTATTGAGCTTAGGTAGACCAGAAGTATTGAC
The DNA here is from genome assembly GCA_004025045.1 of Sigmodon hispidus. Taxonomy (NCBI): domain Eukaryota; kingdom Metazoa; phylum Chordata; class Mammalia; order Rodentia; family Cricetidae; genus Sigmodon; species Sigmodon hispidus. The sequence goes on from PVIH01008007.1 coordinate 29,967, forward strand.
ATTTTGGTAGAATTTACTGCTATTTTTCTGTTTAAACACTAAATTCAATTGAAATGAACTGTGTATAGTTGTACATTTCAATTGGGTTATATTATGGAAGCCCTGATATAACAATCCTTCAAGTACTAAATCTTAAGTAACAATCCTATATTTTAGACCTCTATGTCTCTCTTGTCAGCTAACTGCCAGCTGATGGCCTCTCCACTCTGATTACTCTGAACATAGATAATGAGCTCTTCCTCCAATCTTATTGATTTCCTACTTGTTCCTTAGAAACACATTGATTTATATTTCCTTATACCGTTGCTAGTTGACTCTATCTTTCATTTAATTTTACCAAAAACAAAACTTGTTCTAAAATTAACACAACAGAATCTTTGAAGGGAAAAGATTGCAGAGTCATATGAATTTGAAAGTAGGTTATCTACTCTGAATTATATGTGATAGTAGAATTAAAATAGGGATGGCCTCAATGTATCCACCCCATTACCCTATACCTTATTATCACAAATTTTAAGTCATATGTATTGAAATCAACTGTTAACTGACGTTGGTAACACAGAATTTAAACTTATTAGGTGAAAATTACATTATCTACTACAACTAAAACAAAATAAAACATCAAAATTTAAGCTTCACACACATTCTTACTTGCATAAAATATTGTCTCCAAATACATATATATAAATTAATTTTAATTATACAAAACTCTCACAAGACAAAGGTGATTTAAGTTGAGAACATGAGAAGAATTGTTTTGCAAGAAACATATCAGCAGCATCAGAACTAGACAGAACATCCATATTACTTGATATACATGAAATATATTATTGCATATATATACACATATGCATTACATATGTGTTACAATAAAAATCTAAAATATATGTATATTGTGTGTGTGCACACACATGTATGTGTTTGCATGCATGTATGTCATAGCTGTATGCAGCTCCAGTGAAATCCTGGACAAAGTGAAAAGTAATGAGGGGATTAGGAAGATACTATATCAGAAAAGATAGTCAAGAAAGACTTGCTGAAGATGTATAGTAACAGCATAGGTGGCAGATGTTATTAAGGTGAGTTCTCCACTTGTAAGAGTGTGCCTATATATTAAGAACATGTAGGATGTTGCTGTGTAGAGAGACAGAAAGTTAATATAAGCAAAGGAAAAAATGGCAGACAACAGAGGCACCTCAGGGATTTCTGCTCAAGATCTCCCTGAGACTGCATATAAACTTAAATAAAACCATAATTTTCTCTATAATAAAGCTTACATTGAATTTGATACCATTTTGTATTAAAATGGAAACAGATTAAAAATTTCTAAGAATTTCATCACAAGCAGATGGTCTTTTTATTAAAATTCAATCTTCTGAATAGATGTTATTGCATAAAGCAAATAAAGTTACAGCATTTCATTTTACTTGAAGTCTCATAGTCTCAGAGTTGCTTATTGTTGATCTTCCTATGAAAGCCCACTTCCTCACAAAGCCCATCTTTGAAAGGTCTGACTTAGTTCTCCCATCTCTCCCACTGTTACTCTGTGCTATGAGCCATATGTAGATAAACAAAAGCTGTGTGTTATGCATCAAGGAACTTTAACAGTCATGCAAATCAGTTTGCTTTCAGGTATAGGCAGATAGATAGATAGATAGATAGATATATGATAGATAGCTATATACATATATACATAGAGACATACATATTCATTCACTGTGTCTATCATTTAAGTGTTTTATCTAATAAGATTTCTATATTAGCTTCCCAAATATAACACAAAGAAATCAGGCACAAGCAAATCTGTGATTCCTAGTATACCTTCATCTAAACTCTTTTGGAACAGTGCGTTTGGGCTTGCATGTGTGTGACTGTGTGTGTGTGTGAGATATCACATATATATCAGAGGTGTAGTACAATTACCCTGTTCAAGTAAATGTCTTACCCATTACATCATTAGACTATAAAATTATTCCTTCCCAGGAAAGTACTTTCCTGGGTTGTTTCCCAAATAGATTATTAGTAGAGTGAGTAAGAAATAAGTCAACATACAGGTATAACATTTTTCAAAATCAGTTTTGGACTGTGATTTTCTTAATTAATTTATACTGAGCTCGTATGATACTTGAGAATCTTTTCAGTATAAAATAGAAGTTAAATAACACAGAATAGCCATTAGTTAGTTTTTAGATTTTGTTCAGAGTACATAGCTAAAATTGAAATATTTAGGGAAATATTTATTTTATTGAGTATGTCATTATAGTCATAAGTTACCTTCCTCTCTAGGTTTCTTCATAAAAAGTGCTGTTTATTTGTTTTTTCAGAGAAGTGCATGCTAAAAGCATGTCATTCTATGAGCTTAAGGAGGCTGTCAGGAACATTCCAATGGTACTTTAGATAGAAGGTAGACATTAGCAAGAACAGAAGAAATTTTGATATGTTTGGTAAATATATATATATATAATGAAAATGGTTTTATCATTTCTTGGTTAAAGAGGTTTTTAAGCACAAAAACATTTATTTAAAAAAAAGAAGCAAGATACACTGAAGGCTGAGATGAGAAACTTAGGATCAAGGGCTGCCTAGATTAAAGAAAGAATGAAGGGCATCTTCAGCAAATTATTGGGGCTCTATCACAAGTATAAATTTTAAATAAATAAAAGTAAGAATGATGACATATCTACTTATTAGAGCACTTGTTTATCAACCAAGCTCTTGGTTAAATCCCCAGTGCTTCTGATAAAGAGAAGGGGTGGGAGAATTAAACTATAATAGAGTTTATATTAAAGATTTCTTTCTCAGAGGCTATTAATTATCCAAAAGATAAAATTAGCTATTAATTAAACAAAAATCGAAAACTTTAGTGCAGCTAATATAAAATCTACCTCCTTAGGACTTAATAAGTCTCTATATAAAAAGGAAGAAGAGTGTAGTGTGTGTGTGTGTGTGTGTGTGTGTGTGTGTGTGTGTGTGCGCGTGTGTGTGTGTACAGGTGGGTGTTGGATAGGTAGCTCAGAAGTTAAGAGTGCTTGTTGCCTTGCTGAGGACTAGAGTTCAGTTTCCAGCACCCTTATTAAGCAACTCAACATAGATAGATTACCAATGCTGGGTGTGGTGTGGCTGAAAGATTCTGTGGGTTTGAGGCCAGCTTTGTCTACATAGTTAGTCCCAGACCAGTGAGAACTTGAATCAAAATCAACCAGACAAACAAAACTCCCCAAGACTTTGCTGGTTTATTTAAAATTTGACATTGCAAAATACATAACTTGGGTAGGGAAGAATTTAGGACATAATGACACTGCATTGCTAAAGAAACCATAGAAACCTTGACAAAAGATTTATCTGATGAATGGGATATTCATCATAATATTGAAGTGATTCCACTTACCTAAGTCTTAGCTTCCAGGAGATATACATTATGGATCAAGTAGCTATATTATTATGCTTATTTTCAATACTGTTTAACATATATAGAAAAAAGATTTTGATATCAACATTGCCTGACATAAAGACAATAAATTATGTTACTTTTAGTCATTTCCAACATTGCAATTCTGTAATTCCTTTCTTTAGAATGGTAACATTTTGAGGAAGAAATAATTATGATTATGTCCCCCTTTTGATTTTCAAAATAATATCTTGATTATTAATTTATCTTTAGTATATAGAACTAAAAGATTGGACCACTTAGTTTATCAGAGAGTATGTATTTTATACTGAATAATAATACTTGTTAATTTAACAAATATTTTCAGGACACTTTATATATCTGATGAATTAGTTATAAAAATTAAACAAAAGTAAATCTCATGACAAGATTCAAGGAGAGATAATAGACAATATAAAATCTTTGGTACTTGAGATTACAAATGTCTTTTAAAAAGGTGATTGACAACATTTTATAGGCTATTAATGTGTTTGTTTTCAATGTGTGGCTCACTGTGATCTACTGATCATTAAAATGAAGTGTGGGTGTTCTGAGTCATCCGGATTCTCTTAATATGCAGTTATAATTCTGATTGGAAAGGAGCATAGAAAATGTCACTTCTTTATTTATCACAAGGAAGGAGATAAATAAAACTAAAACTCAGAGCATTTTTTGGAGGTTTCAAAGAACTGAGGTCATAGAAAACATTGCAGCATGAAAACATATAGTTAGAAAAATCCAAGCAATCATAACCAATTTCTTCCTACATCAGAAACTGTGAGATCTATAATGTGATTTTTAATGCAATTTTAACTAACTTTAGAAATTTATTTGAGTTAATAGAAAAATAATAAACCCTTCTAGTAGATGTTATCTTAGGGAAAACCCTACAATTTTATGAGTTTTACCTTAAGATATTGTACAGTGTTCTTACAGTAAAGATTCACAAAAGATTTCTTCCTGGTTTTTTGTGGAAGGGGGTGAGAGCTAGCATTTTTGGAAGGTAGAACAACTTTCATAGCAAGGCCTGCTATCCTGGGAAGCAGATTTGTCAGAGCTATGCTATAACAGAGTTTTGTTTTTGTTTTTGTTTTTGTTTTTGTTTTTGTTTTTGTTTTAAAAAAAAGAGTCCCTTTTTTTGTCTGCTCTGACCTTCCTGTCTCACTTTGTAAACAGACCCAAGCCTATCACCATGCCAAACTCAAATTCAAGGGGATCAAGAACTCAATATAAAACCAGCCACACTCAATTTGATAGAAAAGAAACTGGGAAATATCCTCCAATACACTGGCACAGGTGACCAGTTCCTAAATATAACACCAGTAGCACAGTCACTAAGAACAACAATAAGTGGGACCTCCTGAAACCGAGAGGTTTCTGTAAGGTCAAGGACACAGTCATTAAGACAAACTGACAACCTACAGAATGAGAAAAGATCTTCACTAACCCTACAAGTGACAGAGGAATGATCTCTAAAATATAGAGAGAACACAAAAAACTAGAGCCCAAAGTCCTAAATAATCCAATTAATAATGGGATATAGAAATAAAAAGGGATTTCTCAGCAGAAGAATTACAATTGGCTGAAAGGCACTTGAAAAATGCTGAACATCTTTTGTCATCAGAGAAATACAAATCAAAACATCTTTGAGATACCACCTTACACCTGTCAGATTGGCTAAGATAAAAGACACTGATGACAGCTTATGCTGGGGAGGATGCAGAGCAAGGGGAACACTCCTCCATTGTTGGTGGGAGTGTAAACTTGTCCAGACACTCTTGAATGCAGTATGGCAGTTTCTCAGAAAACTTGGAATCAATCACCCCAAGGATCCACAATTGGACATATACCCTAAAGATGAACATTTGCATCCCAAAGGCATTTGCTCAACTATGTTCATTATTTGTGATAGCAAGAACCAGGAAACAACCTAGATGTTCCTCTACTGAGGAATGGAATAACAAACTGTTGTATATGTACACAATTGAGTACTATTCAGCAGTATGAAAAAATGATATCCTAAAATTTGCAGGCAAATGGATGGATTTGAGGAATATTCTCCTGAGCGAGGTCTCACAAACCCAGAAAGGTAAGCAGGAAATGTACTCACTCATTAGTGGACCTAAAGCATTAGCATTCTTATGTCATTAAAAGAGGGGAAGTCTTTAGCATGAACGTCTTGGTTCTTCAGCTTTCCTTACAATGATACTATTTGGAACAAGTATCCATCTGCATTTGGTCTCCTAAAATTCCACTGTATTTGCTACTGTGCCATCCACTTCTAAGAATTAAATACAATGAATAAATGTGAAAAAGAAAAGTGAAGTGACAGAAACTTTAAAAAGGCACAGAATTCTGGCCCCAACTCCTAGTCCAGTCAAAGAGAGCAAGGTGGAATTATATAATCAAAGGAGTCATGATCATGATGGAGAGGCCCACAAGAGACAGTTGAACTACTGGGAGCTCATGGGCTCTGGACTGTCAGTTGAAAACCTGCATGAACTGAACTACGCACTCAGAATGTGGAAGACAGTGTGTGGCTTGGGCAGATTGTGGAGCCTCTGGCAGTGGGAGTAGCATTTATCTCTAGTGTATAAATTGGCTTTTTGGAGCCCATTCTCTTTAGAGGAATACATTGCTCAGCCTTCATATAGTAGATGGGTTTAGTCTTCCCTCAACTTGATATGCAGACTATATTGACTCCTTATGGGAGGCCTTACCCGCTCTAAGAAGTGGATGAGGGGTAGGGTGGGGAGAAGCTGGGGGCTAGTAGAAGGAGGGGAGGGAAGGTTAACTGTGGTTGGTATATAAAATTAAAAAACTTTTAAATAAAAAATTAAATAAAATTTAAAAAGATGGAAGAATTACACTAATAAAAAAAAAAGAACTAAGTAGAAAAAAAAGAAAAGAAAACAAGGAGCCTGACAATAAAATCACAAACAAACACCATGATGGAATTATAAGATCACAGAAGGCAATGCTGTGCCACTCTCTAGCATACCAACAGCATTCCTGGGTCTGAACAGTGGTTCACAGTTGAGGAGATGCAAGATATAAATCCTTGGAGAAGGAGAACTTAGGAAATTCTAAAGTCAGCACAAAGACAGAACAATACAGCAAATATTAAGTATAGAACATGCTTTTAAGACAAATATAGCCTTACACAACATGTTTTCAACAAAATCTTATAAGACATGATAAGAAATAACATATCTCTCTTCCCCTCTCTCTCTCTCTTTATCTCTCTGTCTCTGTCTCTGTCTCTGTGTGTGTGTTTGTGTGTGTGTGTGTATGTGTGTCTGTGTGTGTGTGTTATTTGCTAAGACAGTGTCAGAGTCAAAATCAAATGTGACAAGATCTTAATTCAACTGTAATTAATGTATTATGGGATGTAATGGGGGAAAAGAGATACTGTACAAGTAAAACAGATAATTGAAACATAGGGAAAATGTCTTATTAATAAAAAGGAAAGCACAGTAATTCAAGTCTGGGATAATAGAAAGCAAGATAGCAAATGCTCTGATATCTTTGTTTGTACATTGGCATAGTTGAAAAAGAAACTAGTGTTTTTTTGGATGTTTTTTCCTAATTGTTTTTTGAAAATCAATATAAAACTTTATATAAAAAAGAAAAACATTCAAGGTAGCTAAAACTTCTCTTTTCTCTAAAATACATGACAGATAAAAAATAAAATCTAAAGCTCTTCAAGCCAGGTTAGGCTCAGCTACAGATGAAGAAAGCACAGTAGGTCACAGCTAATGCTCACGGACCTTAGCATTTTTTCTAACACATTATAGAACTACATTGCCAGGGTAGCACCATTCATTGTGACCTGGCATTTCCTCATATCAATTACAATCAGGAAACTGCCTCACAGGTCAATTTTGTAGGGACCATTTTTTAACTAATATTTCTTCTTCCCAAGTGACTCTTGATTGTGTCAGGCTGCCAAAATATTAGATAGTACAGCAACAATAAGAAAAAATTTTAAAAAAAATGAAGTATAAATCTAAAAAATTTGTACAGAATCTATATACAGAAAAATCATAACAAAAAACACAGGAAGGGCCCAGAACATGTCTGGGAAATTAGTAGTGGTGGATAGCTGAGTACCTTGGTCCTGGACATATGACTCAAAGGTAAGAGACTTGGCTTCAGTGGGGAACACAGTCTGTACAGACCAAGGCTGGCATAAGAACAGCAGTGAAGCAGAGAAATTCCTGAAAGCACAGCTGAGAGGTCAGAGGTCAGGAGGTGACTTCTGCCATCTGAACCAAGGCCCTGAGACTCTTACTCAGTTTCAGTATTGAGCACAGCCCACCCAGAACACGCCAGGTGTAATTGCAACAGGAGAACAGCCAAGTCCCTGAGCACACAGCTAAGAGATGAGAGGTCAAGAGGTGACAACTGGCATCATAGCACTGTGACCTCATGAGAGCAGCAGATCTTCTGAACACATAGCTAATTAAGAGCCCTCAGATCAACAACTCACTAAGAGCTGACCAAGAACTAGCCAAGAGGGATCTGGGGAAACAATGGGCAGATGGCAGTGCAAGAATACACACAGCAATGCAAAGGTCAACATGATACTACCGGCAGAAGCAAGTGGTTCTACAGCTTCACGTCCTGAACGTAACAATGCAGAGGGAACAGAAGGAAATGACCTTAAAAGCAGCGTTATAAAACTAATAGAAGCCTTAAAAGAGGATATGAAAAATTCCCTTAAAGAAATAGAAGAAATACAAACAGAAAATTAGAAGAGATTAACAAAGCCCTTAAAGAAAATAAAGATAACCAAGAAAAAGAAAACAAACAGGTAAAAGAAATTTACCAAGAATTAAAACTGAATTAGAAGCAATAAAGAAGGCACAAACCAAGACAAAACTAGAAATAGGAGATATGAAAAAATGACTCAGAATGACAGATTCAAGCATAACCAACAGAATCCAAGAGATGGAAGAGAGAATCTCAGGGATGGATGATTCAATAATGGTAATAAATACAACAGTTAAAGAAACCACTAAAACAAAAAGTCATAACATAAAATGTCCAGGAAATTTGGGACACCATGAAAAGTCCAAACCTGAGAATAATTGAAATGGAAGAAGGAGAAGAATACAGAATACCGAGTCAAAGGCACAGAAAATATATTCAACAAAATCATAGAAGAAAAACTTCCCCAACCTAAAGAAACAAATGCCTATAAAAATAAAGGAAGTCTACAGAACACTAAATAGACTAGTCCTACAAAAAAAGTCTGCTCACCATATAATTATCAAGTCTCTAAACCTACAGAACAAATTAAAAATACTAAGAGCTGCAAAGGACAAAAGTCAAATCACTTATAAAGGGAGATCCATCAGAATAACACCCAACTATTCAATGGGAGCAATGAAAGCAAGAAGGTCCTGGTCAGACATTATATAGACACTAAAAGTGCATGGATGCCAACCTAGACTACTGTACTCAGTAAAACTATCAATCAACATAGATCAAGCAAACAAAATATTTCATAACATAATCGGATTTAAACAATACCTAACCATAAATCCTGACCTACAAAAAGGCCTAGAGGGAAAACTCCACCTAAGGAAACCAGAAACACCCATGTAACCACAGACAACAGATAAGCCCACAGAAGATCCCCCCTGAGAAAAAGGAAATACGAGCTACTACCAAAAATGATGAGAAATATTGATCATTGGTCATTAATGTGCCTTAATATCAATAGACCCACTTCACCTATGAAAAGACACACTGCAACACAATGGATACAAAAGCAGAAACCATCCTGCTGCAAACAAGAAACACACTTCAACTTTAAAGACAGAAACAGGCTCAGAGTAAAGGGTTGGAAAAAGACTTTCCAATCAAATGGCCCTAAGAAACATGTAGCCATTCTAATATCTAATAAAATAGACTTTAAACAAAAATCAATAAAAAGAGATCAGGAAGGTCACTACTTATTCATCTCAGGAAAAATTCACCAAGATGAAATTTCAATCCTGAATATTTATGCCCCTAACACAAGGGCACATACATATGTAAAAGAAACATTTCTAAAGCTTAAACCTCATATCATACTTGACACAGTAATAGGGGAGACTCCAATACCCCAGTTTCACCCTTGGATAGGTCAACCAGACAGAAACTCAACAGAGAAATAAGGGATCTAGCAGAAGTTATGACCCAAATGGACTTAGTAGATATATACCGAACCCTACACCAAAACAAAAAGGAATATAAATATTTTGCAGCACCCCACGGAATCTTCTCTAAAACTGACCACATAGTAGGTCATAAAGCATATATCAAGAGGTACAAAATAATGGTTATAGCTCCTTGTACCATTTCAGATCACCATGGTCTAAAGTTAGAATTCAACAACATAAAGAATCATAGAAAGCCTACCAACTCATGGAAACTCAACTGATCCAACACTGGGTCAAGAAAGAAATCAAAGACTTCCTAGAATGGAATGAAAATAAATCTACGACATACCCAATCTTATGGGATACAATGAAAACAGTCTTAAGAAGAAAATTCATAGCACTAGATGCCTATATGAAAAGACTAGAGAAATCTCATACAAGAGAACTATCAGCACAGCTGAAAGCCTGAGAACAATTAGAAGCAAAATCACGTAGAAAAATTAGATGGCAGGAAATAGTCAAACTTAGAGCTGAAATCAACACAATTGAAAAAATAAGAACAAGATAAAAAAAAATCAATGAATGATAGAGTTGGTTCTTGGAGAAAGTCAAGAAGATAGATAAACTCTTATCCAAGTTAACCAAAAAGCAGATAGAAAGAGTATCTAAGTCAACAAAATCAGAAATGAGAAGGGGTCATAACAACAGACCCCAGGAATTCCAGAGAATTATCAGATCATACTTTGAAAATATATATTCCACAAAAATGGGAAATCTAAAAGAAATGGACAGCTTTCTGAACAGGTACCATTTAACAAAGCTAAATCAAGATCAGATTAAAGACCTAAATAGTCCTATAACACCAAAGGAAATTGAAGCTGTCACTAACAGTATTTCAAATAACAAAAGCCCAGGTCCAGATGATTTCAGTGCAGAGTTCTGCCAGACATTCCAAAAAAGCTAATACCAATATTCATCAAACTGTTTCACAATAGAAACTGAAGAAATATTGCCAAACTCTTTTTATGAGTCCACAATAACACTGATAACCAAGCCATCAAAGATGCAACAAAAAAGAGAATTACAGACCAATTTTCCTCATGAACATTGATGCTAAAATTTCTCAAAAAAAAAAAATCTGGCAAACTGAATCCAACAACATAAAAAAAAAGTTATTCACCATATTCAAGGCTTTATCCTAGAAATGCAGGGATGGTTCAACATACAAAAACTGTAAATGTCATCCATCCTATAAACAAATTGAAGGGAAAAAAATCACATGATCATTTCCTTAGATGCTGTAAAAGCCTTTGACAAAATCCAACACTACTTTATGATAAAAGTTTTGGAGAGATCAGGAATACAGGGAAAATACCTAAATATAATAAAGGCTATTTACAAGAAGCCAACAGCCAACAGCAAACTAAATGGAGAAATGTTCAAAACAATCCCACTAAAATCAAGAACTAGACAAGGATGTTCTCTCCCTGCATCTATTCAACATTGTTCTCTAAGTTTTAGCTAAAGCAATATGAGAACAAAAGGAGATTAAAGGGATATCAATTAGAAAAGAACTCAAACTATCTCTATTTGCAGATGACATGATTGTATACATAAGTGACCCACAAAATTATGCCAGAAAACTTCTATAGCTGATCAACACCTTCAGCAATGTAGCAGAATACAAGAATAATTAATAAAGATAAAAGAGCTGAAAAAGAAATAAGGGAAAAATCACTGTTTATAATAGCTGCAAATAGCATTAATTACCTTGGTGTAACTACAACCAAAGAAGTATCAGATCTGTTTGACAAAAATTTTAAATCTCTGAAGAAAGAATTTGAAGAGGATATAAGAAAATGGAAAGCTCTCCCACATTCCTGGAAAGGTAGGATCAACATAATGAAAATGGCAATCTTACAAAAGCAATCTACAGATTCAATGCAATTCTCACCAAAACCTCCACACAATTATTTACAGACCTTGAAAGAATAATACTCAATTTTATTTGGAATAACAGGAAAGCCAGCATTGCCAAAACAATTTTGCTCAACAAAAGAACCTCAGGAACCATTACCATCCCTGCCTTCAAATTATACTATAGAGCTACAATAATAAAAACAGCCTGGTACTGGCATAAAAACAGACTTGTGGATCGATGGAATAGATTTGAAGACCCTGAAATTCACCCACACACCTATGAACGCCTGATTTTTGAGAAAGAGGCCAAAAATATTCAATGGAAAAAAGATATTATCTTCAACAAATGGTGTTGGCATAACTGGATGGTAGTGTCTAGAAAAATGGAAATAGACCCAAACCTATCACCTTGCACAAAACTTAAATCCAAGTGGATCAAAGACCTCTACATAAATCCAGCTACACTGAACTTGATAGAAAAGAGAATGTGAAATACCCTCCAACCAATTGGCACTGGTGACCACTTTTTATGGTTGTGAGCCTAGCCTTTAACGGCTGAGCCATCTCTCTAGCCCTGGTGACCACTTTTTAATTATAACATCATTAGCACAGACACTAAGAAGAACAATCAATAAATGTGTCATCCTGAAGTTGAGAAGCTTCTGTCAGGAATGGACAGTCAATAAGACAAAACAACAGCCTATAGAATGGAAAAAGATTTTTACCAACCCTCCAAGTGACAAAGGATTGATTTCTAAAATATATAGAGAACTCAAGAAACTAGAGCCCCAAGACTGTAATAACTCAATTAAAAATGGGGTTCAGAATTAAAAAGGGAATTCTCAGCAGAAGAATTAAAAATTTCTGAAAGGCACATGAAAAAGTGCTCAACATCTTTAGCCATCAGAGAAATGAGCAACTTTGAGATACCACCTTACCCCTGTCAGAATGGCTAAGACTAAAATCACAGACAATAGCCTATGCTGGAGAGGATGCAGAGTGCAGGGAACACTCCTCTATTATTGATGAGAGTGTAAACTTTTCAGCCACTTAGGATTGCACTTTGACAGTTTCTTAGAAAACTGTAAATTAATCTCCCCAAGGATCCAGCAAACCACTCTTAGGCATTTACCCTAAAGACGCACATTCCCACCCCAAAAGTATTAGCTCAACTATGTCCATAGCAGCATTATTCATAATAGCAAGAACCTGGAAGCAATCTAGATGCCCCTCAACTGAAGAATGTATTAACAAGCTGTGGCACACAATGGAGTACTGCTCAGCAGTAAGAAAAACACTGATACTCTAAAAATTGCAGGCAAGTGGATGGATGTGGAGAATATACTCCTGAGTGAGGTATAACAATCCCAGAAAGATAAGCAAGGCATGTACTCACTCATTAGTGAACTTTAAAAAAAAAATAAAAAAGAGAGAGGTATTGTACACAAGAACTCAAGGCTAGAATATAACTAAATGATACAATGCCTCACTTCTACATTGATGGCCTCTGGCTGGGGTGTGGGTGAAGAAAGACTTGTTCTCTTTAAGGGTCTTACCACAGGGAGTTTGAATATTCTCCAGTAAGTAAATGAGCAGCATGAATGGGCAGTTTTGTAAATGGGGAGATCCTAAGAGTGGGTATGTATCTGAGAGGTCTGATAACTGAGTTTAATGGGGTGCATGATGTATAATTACCAAATAATATATATCTTATGTTATATATTTACATAAAAATTTATATATTTATATATATATAATAAGATAAAAAAACAAGGATGATGTTAATAAAAAATTATTTCCCTCTTATATTCAGTGATTCATTACTGAGTTCTTTTCCCTTAATTTATATACAATGCAAAATCAAAATCATAACAAACTATGTTATAGTTACCAGTAAATTGTTTCTAAAGTTCATATAAATAGAAAAAAATAATAATTGACATGTAATCTCAGTGAAAAAATAAAACTTAGAAAATGAAGTGGAAGAACTCACGTTGCTTTACTGTACTTACAAAAGTAAAAGTATAATAATCATAATGGCAATACCAGAAAAAGGATATCAACTTATACATCTTTAAAACCTTAAATAAATTCAAAAAATATATTTAAACCCTTTTAAATGGGACGTAAGTAATTCAGTGGGGAAAATTAAACTTCCAAGAATATTAATAAATTAATTGGAAATCAGTGTCAAAATATTAACCTAAAAAATAAACGTACAAAACAAAACAAAAAGCAGTGTGCCCGCAAATTAAAAGAAAATAAAATTGAAGGCACAAATCACAACTACCTCTGTTACAACAAACTTAAAGTTATCAAGAATGATAGACAGAGATGAGAATACCAGAGGTTACAAAGATAAACCCTATGTTTATGGTTATTAGATTTCCAGTAAGGGTGTAAACAATACTATTCAGTGGAGAAAATGGTTTGTTGTGCAATGAATTATGGAACAATTGTATGCAAAACAACAAATATTGGAATGCTATCTATCTACACAAAACTAATACAAAAGAGCAATATAGTTTAATGCTATAAAGAGTTAATACTGTAAAAGTTTTAGAAAAATTATGAAATTAATTTTGTATTGAATATGGAAAAAATTCTTTAAGTCCAAAGCACAAGAGTAATAAGGAAAAACATTATTTTAGAGAGAAGAGCAAAGAAAGAGATCTCTTGATAGAGAGAATCATTGTGGAGTTAGGAAGAAACCTGGTGCTAATGAAATTTTCAGGAACCCAAAAGGATGACCCCAGCTAAGACTTTATTCAATAGTGAAGAGGGTTCCTGAACTGGCCTTCCCTGTGGTCAAATTAATAATCACCATAATTGTTAGAATAGAACCTTCATCTAGCAACTGATGGAACCAGATGCAGAGATCCACAGGTAGGCACTGGGCTGAGCTGGAATATTTGAGCAAAAGGCTCAAGATCATGATGGGGAAACCCACAAAGACAGCTGACCCTAGCTAATGGGAACTCACTGACTCTGGATTAGACAGATGGGAACTTGCATGGGACCAAACTAGGCCCTCTGCATGTGGATGACAGCTGTGCAGCTGGGGCAGTTAGTGGGACAGGCAGTGTGACCAAGATTTGTCATAGTGCATGAATTGGCATTTTTGAGGCCATTACCTATAGAGGGATACCTTACTTAGCCTAGATACAGGGGAGATATTTAACTTGCTTGATATGCCACACTTTGTTGACTCCCTGTGGGAGGCCTCACTCTCCCTGAGCAGTGGATGGGAGGGTGGGGTTGGAGAAGTTCAGGGTAAGTGGAAGGAGAAGGGATAGGGAACTGGGGTTAGTATGTAAAATGGTAACAAAAAAGCCTTATAAATGAAAAAGAAAGGAAATAAATAAAATTCCTGTATTCAAAAATGAATGACAAGAAATAATAACATAAAACGAAAGACTTTACAAACTGAAAAACAACTCTATTTAAAATTTACAAGTACATTCTCATTGATAGGCAACTCAAATAAAAATCTGAGTAGACACTTCTCCAAAAAAAGATATATACATCTTCATTAGTAATGTGAAAAGAGACTCAACCACTGTCATAACAGAAATACAAAGTAAAAGCAAAATATAATACTATTTCAAATCCAGCATGATGGTTGTTGGTTCCAGGGGTCTCCAAAATAATAGAAGATACAGTTGTTTTTCTAGATTACATGCCAGAACTTCATGTAGGAAAGAGTATATACTTTGGTTACAGGACAAAAAGAAACCTGGTGGCACTGAGAATTTTCCCTTCTAATTATTAGCTTCCAGAGTGCTATCATATGGCATGCAGATTCCTGGGCAAGGAAAGTTACCAACAGTTTTACAGAGCTTCAAATCCTGGAGGCAAAAATAACAATCTCCCAGAAAGGATATGTCCTCTGCTATAATAGTGGATTGGTTGTTTAAGGGGGTAGTAAACTTGTGTCTAATGTATTTGAGACTCATTCCACAAAAAGCAACTTATATCTGTTTCTGTCAATTTGGTCAGGAGTCCTTTACTGGGGAGGTCACAGCCCCAAAGAAGAACCTAGTACTACTATTTTGCTAAATAAACATTTTGTTAAACTACTTTCTAAATATATATATAGTTATTGAAGAAACCCATAGCTGGTCCAAAGCCCTGAGTGATGGTAATAAACATCTATCTTGTTTCCTCCAAGTTTCAATGAATGTCTCAGAAAGTGGGAACAGAGAAAAACACTAGAGCTAAAGGATGGAAAAGTGTGCAATGAAATGATGTTTTTCTGGAAGCAGAGTAGCTGTTGCAATCATGAATTCACTGCAGCTCAGATTACCAAATAGTATATACACAGAGTTAAGTATGTCAAGATTTTGTCACTGGTTGAGAAGGGAACATGAGACCTCCACCACCTCCCTGAGTGTCTCCTGATAGTTCATCATTATTGAGCTATGCAGTGTCATTTTTTGTAGTGTAGGCTGTAATGAAATGCCATGGTCTTATAAATAACCTCTCATCTATGCTGTGGAAACAATTCTAATTAATACATTGGGTTACACATAAACACGAACATTGAAGTGGTGCTTTTGGGAAAGGAAGATTTCTGTGGTGGAGAAAGGAATATACAAGATAGGAATGAGTGGTACAAATAACTAAAAAATTATTACAAATGTATGAAATTTTCAAAAAATAAAGAAAAGAAATATATAATGTAATTCTTGAAAGAAAAAATAGTTTGAAAAAATCAAGCTTTTCTGACATGTGAATGATATTTGTAAGATAGTAGAAATAAAACATAATAGAGAATATATGTGTAAAATGTCTAATAAAATCATCTAGAGATACTAGGTATGCATATTAAATTATTATTGAGTAATTTAATATTCAAGGAAAATAAAAATGAAGTTGAAGGTGGTGACACATGAGTAAAATTTTAGCATCTGAGAAGCTGGAACAAAGGTACTTGGCTTTGAGAACAGCCTGTCTACAGAGGGAGACAATGGCTCAAAACAACAAAAACAAAAAATCAAACAAAAGCAATGAGACTACCATCCTATCTCACATGGTATTACTGCAAAACCACTTGTGAGCAAGCTGGCTGAGCATCAGATATGTGTACTTAGGAACAAGGGGATGATTCACTTAATAAAGGGCCTAAGTGCAAGGGTTTGAGTTCAGATCTCCAACATCAGTGTCTCGGAGTACATCAGTAATCTTAGAACTATAGAGGCAAAGAAGAACCCCTAGGCACTGCTAACTGAGTGGCTAGTCTAACTAAATCAATGAGATTCAGATTCTGTCTCAAAAAGTAAGATGAAGAGCAATTGAATAAAATAGGAAATGTCAACACACACACACACACAAACTAGAGAGACAGAGATACACAGAAAGAGAAACCTTGTTCATGCCATATAGGGATAAAATCTGTGGAATCTTTTTAGGAGGTGGATTAGTAGCTTGTTATTAGACAATGCTGTAATTATCCCTATAAATATCCATCTAATTTAAAAACTTATATTCTAATTAAAGCAGCTTCTGGAATAAGGCACCACTGTGTATGTTATACATTATTCCACAAAATGGAGACAGTTAAATATGTCTGTTTTTCAATAGGTGAATGCTTAAACAAATAATGCCTTCCCTACTTATCAATCTATTTATTATATTTGATGAAAATAGTCTGGAATATCAGAGAGACAGAGAAATAAACCATAGCCATTTCTCACCCACCAACTCCTTGGGGCCCTCTCCACAAAATCTCTGACTCCACCTTTTCTCTCCACAGCCCACCAAGGAAGTGTCAGGGAAAACTGTAAATGTGAAATCTGTCCTCTCTTCCTCTGCACAGCTATCTTATTTCCTCCTTGGACTTTCCTAAAGCTAGAACTAATGGTGTGGAACACCACTCCCTGACTTTGAAACCATGCCTCTGTGAGTGACTCTATACTGACATTCCAGATGATCTTTTATTAAATTTATATCACCACAGAATATAATTCAGTGACAAAAAATTTTAACTATCAATCAAAGCAAAGGCATAAACTAATCTCAGATGCAAATTGCTAAGAGAAAGAAGACAGTTTTAGGCAAGTATTTTGTGATTCAAATTGTATAGCACACTAGAAAAGAAAAATTACAGTAACGGTAAAATATCTCTGTTTACTAGACTTAAGTTGAGACATGAGCAGGAGAAACAATTATTATTTTTAAGGCACAGTCTCACTAAATAGCTCAGACAATCCTTCAATTCACAATCTTAGTCTCTCAAGCTCTAGGATTATAGGACTGCACCAAAATGTCTGGGTAGGCACAGAAATTTGTTTAGGTTAGTGAAATTACTGTTTGTTATACTGCAATGAGGAGGTTTGATAATTTCAGTTAAACCTCAAAAGACTTTAGAGCAGAAAGTGAAGCTTAGGGTATGCAAATTAAAATGAAAGCACTCAGAAGGTTTAAAGATTCCCAGGGTGGAAGGCAAAATGTAACAACACGTTCTAACTTTATAATAAACATGAAACAACTTCACTGAAGTGATTGTTGGAGAGGTAGATGCTTACCTAAGTACTTTTGAAAATTAGTGGAGTCTGTAAGACTAAAGGCAAATGGAACTGCATATAAGCTCTATACTCTAGTAAATGAAACTATTTTCCATGAGAGTACAGCTTAACAGTGCTAATATTACTGCATATGTTCTCAAGTGGACAATTAGGTAGATTGATGATGGAGATCAGGAGCTTGGTCTCTCGGTTGCAGTGCAGTTTTTAACCAACAAGGGAGAATAAGTAATTTGTGTTAATGGACTAGAGCTGGAGACATCAATATGAGCTCATATTTAGCTTAATGAAGATGTGGATGCCTACATATAAAAATATTTATAGGCTTGTGTATATGCATGGCTTCTTATACAGGCATACATTTCCTCTTTGTTAGTGAAGAGGGACAGGAAGCAGTAATATTACTTGATCCATAAGCATATCTTCAACTATGTCTTGGTTTCTATTGTAATTTTATTTCAAATGAAACTAGAGATTCTTGTATAAAACATTAATTCTAAGTCTAGGGCACAATGACACAGGGCATGAATATACAGAATTAGGGCTGGAGAGATGACTCACTGGTTAAGAACACTGACTGTTCTTCTGGAGGACCTGAGTTCAATTCCCAGCATCCACATGGCAGCTAATAACTATCTGTAATTCCAAGATTTCACACCCATACACAGTTATACATGCAGGCAAAACAACAATTCACATTAAAAAATAAAAACAATAAATATTTTTCAAAAAAGAAAATACAGAATTATTACAACCCACAAACCAACAAATCCAGAGTGACTAGGTTCTGCTGAATAAACAGAAGAGTAAATTGAAAGAGACTCTAACAAGATAAGTAATAAGAAAAAGTAGAAGTCGAATGCAGTCCCAAGTTCAAAATATAATAAGAGATTATAAAAATGGGTAAATTCAGACAATGTTATCTGTCTCATGCAAAAGATTCCAAAGTAATCCATGCTATTGCTGGCTGCCAAAAGTGAAATACTGTTTTTCCTTTTCTCTGGGCTGCACAGTGACTTGCCATCTCTCTTCTCATCTCTGGTTGTTCACAGTAACATGGAATGAAGAATGGATTAAGTAAAAGGAGAAACAAAACAAAACAAAACTCATTCTCTAATGATAAATCTGCAAAATCACATCCAAGAGATGACCAAGATAATGTCATAATGTACCCCATGTTAGGTACACATTGTTTGAAACTGATGGTATGTGAATGGTACTTCCTTTCAAACATCCACAAACTCTAACCAAGAGAACATCTGATAAAACTTAGTGCAGAATCATTTATAAAGTATCTCCAAAGTGCCAAAAAAAAAAGTATCTCCAAAGTGCCAAGGTCATCCAGGTGTGTAACAAAAGGTTTCTAGCTGGCCTAGTCCCAGACCACCTAGCCCCATGGTCCAGATCTACCAATGCCTCTTATCTGGACCAGTAATCTCAAAGTCCCAAAGAAACACACAGACACTTATATTAATTCCACACTGTTTGGCCTATGTCTCAGATATATTGCTAGCTAGCTCTTTCATCTTAATTCAACCCATTTCCATTATTCTTTCCTGCCATGTGGACCATGGCTTACCTATTTAATTACATCTTGCATCATGGGTGACTGGATTGTGTCTCTTTCTGACTGTGCCATCCTTCTTCTACCTCTGCTTTGATTTTCCTGCCTTCTTCTATGATGCCCACCATGGGCCAAAACATTTCCTTTATTTAAAAAATGATATTCATACCATTAAGAGAGACATTCCCACATCACAGGTGACTAAAGAATTGTCCTAGCTTGGTTTCCACTGCCATAATAAACATTGATCTGACTGACCAAAACTAAGCTTTTACACTTCCACAGTAGAGTTCATCCTCAAGAAAAGTCAGGAGAAATATAGGCAAGAACCTGAATGAGGAACTGATGCAGAGGACATGTAGAGTGTTTTTGGTAGGCTTGATCTCTCTATTGATTGTTCAGTCTGCTTTGTTATACATTCTAGAACCATGGATCCAGCAATGAATGACACCACCACACAGTACTGGTCCATTTCACATTAATCGTTAATCAAGAAAACATCCCACAAACTTGCCTACAGACAATTGCAATAAGAATCAGATGTTATTCACCTTGTCTTAGAGGTGTGGTTTGTAGGACTTGAGGAACCATGTATGGGATATGGCCAATTCTAAGACTCAGTGCATGCCATTCTTTCTTCATTTTGATGCCCACATACTTGGAGAGAGGATCTGAACCACAACTGTAGCCACATGGACTAGTCCAACTTTCCAGGAATTGACTTCAAGGTTTAATCTTCATATCAGTGAGTGTTTCATATTAGCCTTTAATAAATATTAATTCTTTTATGTAATCAGTTGCTAGTAAGTAATTGATAGCCATATTTGTCTAATATAGCAGTGAACCTATGGGTTCATGATCTTCCCCAATAATGGAATACCCAGATTAAAATCTCTCCAGGCTCAGATATAAACTATAGACCCAGTTATGTTTCTAAGAATAACATTTTAAGATATTATTTAAAAAGTTGTCACCAGCTGTTCAGGTTATACAAAAACAGAGTACTAAAGCTGCTGACCCTATAAAGACAATCACAGTGTTACCTTTAAAATGGTTGACACGAGCTAGAGAGATAGCTCAGCCATTTAAAGCTAGGCTCACAACCAAAAATGGTTGACAGATAAGCCTATATGGATTCAGCAGTGGCCTCTAGCAAGATATAAATTGTGAACTGTAGAAGAGCTGGTACAGGAACAGTTAAGCTCAGCATAATGAAGAATCAACCAGTCCTTGGAACTCTTCTGTATTTGTTGTCAAAAAGAAATCTGGAAAGTAGAGAATGATAACAGATCTAAGAGCAATAAGTAAGGAGATTCCAGCCAATGGGTACTTTACAATCTGGAATTTCTTTGCCTTACCTGCTACCTAAGAGATAGCTTATTGTAGTTATTGTCTTAAAAGACTTTTTTAAAATCATACCTCTATAAGAACAGAACATGGAAAAATTTGCCTTTACAGTGCCCACATATATTAATTCTTAGCCTGTAAAGAGATATTAATAAAGAGTTCTCACACAATGAATGTTAAATAGTCCTACCTTGTGCCAATATTTTGTACAACTGCCATTAGAGGTGATACACAAAGAATTTTCATGATACATCATTTATCATTGCATAGATGGTACCTTGTTGGCAGACTCAAATGCAGATATATTAAAAAGAATGTTTGAAGAAGTTAAGAAAATTTTGCCTGATTAGTGATGACAAATTGCTCAGAAAAATACAAAGATGAGATTCTAGTAATTACTTAGGGTATAAAATAGGCCTACAAAAATTAGAATCCAATAGGCGCAAATTGGGAGACACAGATTCTAATGAGTTCCAAAGGATTCTAGGAGATATTTCTCCTATATGGACAATTATTGGGATAAAAAAAAATATGAACTAGTTAATTTATTTAAACCCAAATGATGAAGGACTTAAATAATCCAAGAGAATTTTCTGATGAGGCTGAAGGAGAATTGGCTTTAGTGGAAAAGAAATTATGAGATGCAAATGTATATCATGTAGATCCAGAACTTGTTTGATTATTTTATATTCTAAGAATTCTGCTATTTCTGCCACATAGGATGAGTAAAACATTAAAAACTTATGTAAAAAAAGATTTCTGAATTGATTTTTAAAGGAAAATTAAGACTACATCAGTGGATAGAAAAAGACCCTGTAAAAATTTTCATACCTTTAACTAATGAAGAAACGGAACAATTATGGGTGGACAGTGAACCTTGGCAAAGAACCTCCAGTATCTTTGGTGACAGATTAATAACAGATATCCTCATAGCAATATAATTCAATTTATAAAAGAAACTAACTGGATTCTTCATCATGTTGTATGGGATAAAACAATTTTTGGAGTACCTACATTTTATAATGATAAAAACAAATCAGGGAAAGTATGATACAAATCAGAAAATTTAAGTAAGGTGGCTCAAAGCCCTTAGAATTCTGTCTAGAAGTAGGAATTATACACTATTATTATGGTATTTATGGACTTTACAGAACCACTTAACATAGTAACTGACTCTCAATATGCAGTGAGTTGTTTTACATAATGAAACTGCTGATTTCATTTGTGGTAATGCAGAATTAACCTCATTATTCATACAACTGCAGAATATTATTAGAAATAAAATTCACCATGTATATATACATATATATAGTCATAATGGTCTGCCAGGTGCAACTGGCACAAGATTAATCGGTTGTTAATTGAAAACATGCCTATTATATATGGTCTTTCCTATGTTAGTTATAATTTTCCTTTTTATTTTTGACACAAAAGGTATATGTGGGTATATATTACACATTTAATAAAACCTGCATATTGGGGAGAGAGCATCCAGTCAAATTCTAGGCAGACAGTTCAGGAAATTCTTAAACCTTGAATACAAAGACAAACAGGTGATTCAATCACACACACCTTTAATCCCAGCACAGGGAGAGCTAGGAGTGATAACCTCCACCCTTGATCCCACAACTCCAGAGACAGAACTTCTGTTTCTGTGAGTTCAAGGTTACACACCTAAAGGTTAGGGTTAGGGTTAGGTTAGAGTTAGGATTAGGGTTACAAACCTAAAGGTCAGAGTTAGAGTTAGGGCTTGTAGATCCTGGATGGGATAGGATATATAAGGGCTTGTAGAAACCCAGAGAGAACACTCCTTCATTGTTGGTGGGAGTGTAAACTTGTTCAACCACTTTGGAATACAGTATGGCAGTTTCTCAGAAAACGGGGAATCAATCTCCCCAAGAATCCAGCAATATCACTGTTAGGCATATACTCTAAAAATGCACATTCACACCCAAAAAGCATTACTCAACTATGTTCATAGCAGTATTATTTGTAATAGCAAGAACCTGGAAAAAACCTAGATGATCCTCAGCTGAGGAATGGATCAACAAGTTGTGGTACATCTACACAATGGAGTAATACTCAGCAGTAAGAAAAAATGATACTCTTAAATTTGCAGGCAAATGGATGGATATGGAGAATATCCTCCTGAGCGAGGTATCATAATCCCAGAAAGAGAAGCAGAAGATGAACTCACTCATTAGTGGACTTTAAAAAAAATATAAAAAGAGATATCATTGCACACAAGAACTCCAAGGCTAGAACATAGCTAAGTGTCACAATGCCTCACTTCTGCATAGATGGCTTCTGGCAGAGTTGTGGGTGAGGAAAGACTTGTTTTCTTTAAGGTTCTGGCCACAGGGAGATTAATTATGCTCCAGTAAGCAAATGAACAGCATGAATGGGTGGTTTTGTAACTGGGGAGATCATAAGAGTGGGCATGATACTGAGAGGTCTGATATCTGGGTTTGATGGAGTGCATGATGTAAAGTAACCAAATAATAATTATATATATATATATATATATATATATATATATATATATATATATATATCCAGAGAGAACAGAAGTGACTGGGAGAAGCTACTGGCAACCAGGAGCGAGCCTGAGGAAGTTGCAAGACAGCTGGGTGAGAATTGACTGTGGTGCTTCCTCTCTCTGATATTTCAGCCTCCACCCCCAAAAAAGAAAACATGCTTAAGGCCTCATAATTTCATGAGAAACACCATGTTAATAGCAAAGGATTACAAAAGAGTTTTTCCATTACTTGACAACAAGTCAAGGAAATTGTAAAGAAATGTCCTACTTGTTCCTTCTATAACCCATCACTGATTCGTACAGGAAGCAATCCTAAAGGTATGCAAAAAATGAGGTTTGGCAGATGGATATTTCATTTTGCAGAATTTGGAAAGATGAAATATGTACAACATACCATTGACAATTTCTCAGGACTTCAATGGGTAACTTCCCTGAGCTCTGAAATGGCTGATTCTGTAATTACACAATATTTGGTAGTCATGACCATTATGAGAATACCTGTACAAATTAAGACTGGCAATGCACCAGCATATGTTTCTCAAAGGATAAAGCAAATTTTTGGATATTATGATATAAAGTACATAACAGATATACCACACAATCCTAGAGGACAAGCAATTATGGAAAGATCTAATTGTACATTTAAAAAGATGTTTCATAAAACTAAAGGAAGAATGAAAAAGTCTTAAAGAGATTGCATAATGCCTTACTAACTTTTAATCTTCTTAATGCTGATGAGAAAGGAAAGATGGCTGTGGAGAGACATTGGATATTAGAAAAACCTTCTGAGAGAAACCAACCTGTCTACTTGCAGGACGTGCTGACCTCATAATGGAAGCTAGGATATGTGCCTCTTTGGGGAATGGGTTTTGCTTTTGTTCCCAAAGAAGAAAAAAAAAACTGTTTTTACCAACAAAATTAATAAAGATACATTTTGAAAAGCAGATACTTCTTGAAGAGGAGAAGTAATGGCTCATCCACCAATATGACAATTTGATACATGGAAAGGAAAACTCACTTAGCAAGGCTGGGGCAGGGATTTATTTTTGTTTTTACAGAAAAACATAACCATTTTTAAGAAGTTAATAATAAACTGGACACCTAGACATCTAAGGCTAAAAGGAGACCAATTCTGAAAGGGTTATGAGCAAAGGAATATGAGGCTTATTGGTACCGATATGCATCACATAGACAAAGATTCTATGGTCAGTGATACTGTTTTTAAAACTGGTGTACACCACTCAATGACTGATTTTGAAATAAAGACTGTTAAGGACAGTTGCAATATAGCTTACTATGATTATCCATAATATCATGTCTCTCACAGGAATTCCAGATGGTCTTAGCTAGTACTTTAAAGCTGGATTAGATGTTTATAGTCAGCCCATCACTGGGATCTAACTGTTATCTTAGTTTTTACAGGACCGTACAGAGATACCATTGCCCACAAATTAGCAGGAAGCAACTCTATGAAAAATTATTTCTTTCTCCCAGTAAGTTCTGACTGCTAAGGATTATGGGAAATTATTATTCTGCTAGGGTTATATTTGAATTGAGGGTAGAAAAATAATATAGACTCAGGAGTCTCTTTTAAAGAAGAGAAAAGGGGAGTAGATAGGACAGATACAGGTAGATTATTAAAGCTACATGTAAATAATTTTTAGTCAAATATGAACCAGAGACAATTTGCACTGGTACAGATTTTTACGTTGATACAAATGTGAAATTGTTTTATATATCTATTTAAGATAACTTGTATATTGATACAAATTCAATACTGAAGTTCTATTATGTCTGTCTAAATTAATTTGTACATAATACAAAGTTGAATCTGTTGTCATATTTTGCACATGCTTCTACCTCTGTTTAAAATATTTTGTACATTTATGCATATTAAGCATGTTATTATCATTCTACAATGCTATTTCTACCTCTGTTTAATTATACTAGTCATTATATATAATATATATATATAAACCTCTGTTTAAAATAGTTTATATACCTATTTAAAATATTTTGTATGGGGATATATATTTAGAATACCATTATCATTTTGTACTATACATTTACCTTTGATTAATGATTATATTATTGTCATACTTGAAGTTCTTATTCCAAACCTGTACACCCATTTATAGATTATCTACTTTTACAATGTAAGTTTCAGTCTTTAGCATGATAAGAATTACAAAAATTATGTTTTCCCCATACTAGTCATTTAGATTAGGTTTCTCAGATATATAGTAGAATATTTCAGATGGACAGGAGTCTTCAAACACTTCATAGACCTAGAGAATATGGTATTTAAAAGTTTCATTATTCAGAATTTGGCTATGAGAGACACAATTGCTTCCGGCTATACCGTTCCTTTCCCAAGATAGTTTTGGGCATCAAAGATACTCCTCCTAGAGTTTGCCTTCCTTGGTGGATAATGGCCTGTTGAGCAAAGAACTGCCCTTGCCTCAGCTGCTAACAGTAAGTACACTGTCCAATCTGGATGAACAGAACAAAAGATAGAGACTGCTTAAACCTGTCAAGAAAGGAATAAGATAGTTTTTCAAAATACCCTGCTTATGATAAAGCCTGTCAGATATCCTAGGCCTGTGACCAAAAAGTGGGTGCTCTAACTTTGCAGAAAAGCTGTGGGTGACAGTCCAGGCAGCTGACTGTCGCTATCTTCTTCTAAATTTTGGAAGCTATTGACCCTTGCTTCCAGCTTATTCAGGTAATATATTTTCTTTCTCAAGTCTTTGGTGGGGTTGACAACTAGATAGCTAAGGTTATGGCCATTTCATATCTTAGCTAAGAACATTTAAATACTAGATCTATTTTTATCAAAGATAAACAGCTTTGAAGTAATCTCTGTATACTTCCACTTACCAATATTCTGGACATTTAACATATACTTTATGTTTGTTGTTTGTTTGTTGTAATCTGACCATGTTTATGTTATTTGGCTTTTCCCTCTCCGGGACATTACTTTAATTGTTTTTATTGTGTATAGTTTTATATTTAGGTTTAGAACTTTCTTATTTAGAAAAAGGGGAAAGATTTAGTGACAATCATGTGTTATTTGAAATGACCTAGAGATGTGATCTTTGTGTCTTGAAGATCCATGTGTGAGGCATTGCCAAACCAGTCTAAGACCCAGTGCCTGTCATTCTTTCTTTCTGATTCTTCCCTGTGCTCTTGAAGAGAGGATATGAACCACTGCCTCTGCTGTGTGGACTAGTCCAACTTTCCATGAATTGCCCTAAGGTTCAATCTTTGTATAAGTGAATGTTTTATATAAACCCTTAATAAATATTAATCCTTTTATATAATCAGTTGCTAGTGAATAATTCCTACTTTAGGCAATCAGATATTTTCCTGATTGAATTTTCCTCTTCCCAGATGACCATAGATTGTGTCAAGTTGACAAAAAAAAATCTAACTAGCATAGAAACTGTCAGTTCATTAAAAGAACATAAAGAAATGTGGCTGCTGAATTTAAATTGGATGGTATTCTAGAAAAAAAAATGATATATGTTAAAAAGAAAATCCTTTAAGAAAAATTATTGAATTGTTATTAATAATATGTCAATGTTGGTTAATTATTTGAAATAAGTATATCATATTATTTCAAGCTGTTATGGACATGGAATTGTGGGTGGGAGATATGGTAATGTTAAAAGTATTTTCTTAAATCTATAATTATACTAGCAATATTTACTTTAAAAACTCCAACCTTTTAGTTAGTTTTGTGGTGGCCAAAGACTGAGTACACATTTATGTCATTATGAAGTAAAAAACATATACTATCTGAGACATCTAAGAAAATTTCTGACTTAGAACAACTTTGCATAGTTCTTCTATAAACTGTTGGCCATTAAGTGACACAGAATGGCACTAACTACATGTACTCAAATAATTTCTTACTTGTCACTTATTTAGGGGATAATGTGAAGCCTTGGTAACAGAATACATCTTTGCAATTCTTCAGTATGTGGTCCTTACTTAAGATGTAGGGATGAACTTCAGATCACCTTGGAACACTGTTATCTGGTTCACTTAGAGTGCCTGTCTATTAATGCTGACATTTTCTTTTGAAACTCCATTTTCTTGCTTCAGGCAATAGGCTACTGAAAAAAAAAGTCAAAAAAGGCAGCTTGAAATTTATGACCTTATTGTACTTATGAAATTACAAAAAGGAGCCAGCCCAGCCATAGACGAGTGTAGCTATAACTAAAATTTACAGGTTGCATAAAAATAATCACATCAGCAGAGTGCTGTAAATTCCAGCTGCCCAGTCACCCTAAAAAATTCCTAATGGTTCATCATGCCCTGAAGTTTAAATAGTTGTTCTTAAGAAGCAAAGGTAAGTGACAGGTTAGATACATAAGCCAAGGGTGATATCATTTCATCTCTTGAGTTTAGAATGGATACACGGGAAGAATAACCTACTGAGGAGAATTGAGTAGATGTCTGTGGAAAGCTTTATTTTAGCTTTTGGTACAGGCTAACCTAAATGGAAGGCCAGAAGAATACTGAAATAGAAAAGGTGTAGCATCAGTAGAGACATGACTTTTTCTTGTGCCTACAATGTGATCACATGTGACAATGGACTACAATAAATCGGCTGAGAGATAGAATCCCTGTGCTCAGTAAGCCAAATAAATGTCTTGAAAAAAAAGTTAAATTTAATGCAAATGACATTAAAAGCTACTGAATAATTCAAAGTGATATGATTTTTTTAAAACTTAAGAATATTATTATGGCTATAGTGTAAAAACAATGAGAAGACTGTTATACTTACCTATGTGAGAGGTAAATAAAGTTCAATTAAAACAGTCACAATAAAGATAGAAAAGATAGAATATCATCCTATTAATCCAGTGAGAAAGAAGAGTGAAAAATCATTTTATTGACTAGGATACTGTTGATGCCTTCATTTAGACCGTGATTCAGGAGTAACAGGATCTTAAGACAAAATGTCTAGAAATAGGCTCTTAAATGAAGTTTTGTATAGAAATGCTCTCAGGAAAATAATGAAGGAGGTACTGAGAACAGAGAATATCAGACCCAGTGTGGTTATAACTGGAGACCTGTCTCATCTGACCTTATGGAAGCTACAAAGCTAAATGGAGCTATTTGACATGATCTAATTTTGAGATTAGAATATAGAACATTTATCTTCATTCATTAGCCTATACCATTGCCTTCAGGGTGCTGCCTAGAGAAAGGCCAGCCTGTGAAAAAATGAGTTTCTTGGAGTCTGGTACAATTCCCAGTAGCTTTTATCACTGCATATTTCTCCAGAAGGATAAGATCTCTGGGATGGCCAGAGAGTGAGGTTGAGAATGATACTAAAGTATCTACTACAGAGTTATATTTTGGGTAGCATTAAAATTTACAAGATTCATTGATTTATGTCAGTAGAAAAAATTCTAAATCAAGAAAAATATTGATACATGTAATTACCTATACCAGTTTTGAACATATCACAGTTGAAAGAGATGTCTAATTTAACCTAGTTTTACTCATCCTTTCATATTCTAAGGTAGGCTCATATGTAAGATACCCAAGTATGTATATATCTTCCTAGAAGTACTGCTGGTGCTTGGAAGACAGATGTTAGTAGGAACTCACAAAAATTGATGACAACTGGGCCAATGAGGACAGACATTTTCTAGAAAACTTTAGAAGAAAGAATGAGAAATAATTATAAAGATCAAAGAAACCATCCTCTGTCACAACTGACTTTGCACAGTTAAAATTGTTTTATTAGACCACTGGTAATGCTATTTTACATGTTTTTTAATTAGTAAAAGATTTTTAAAAAAATAAAAGAAAATCAATCTTTTAAAAAAAGATTTAAGAAACACCTAGGAAGAATAAGAAAATGATGATGGTTTAATGAAGGTCCACAGAAACAGTAGCAGTTATTAGAGTGTCTGTCTGTAGATACCCAGTCTTAGCATGTTTGGTGTGGTAATGGGGTCACCTCAATTGTCTGGAAGCACTCATTTAAGCCAAATCAAAGATTTATAGAAGAGTATTAGAGGAACTATTGAAGTCCAAGAACATCCAAGAGAAAATACAAAACTATAAATGGGAAAATTGAGGGATAGGGAGGCAGACATTGTTCTTTTGAGATTACTGCTAAACATATTCTTAAATCCATCAAGCAAACACATTAGGGCAATACATATATCAACGAGAGAATGATGAAATGGATAAGGATATCAAATACACACACACACACACACACACACTCATTCACATACACTCAAAAGTGTAGGTGCTTGCTTGATTTCTAATAACACAGTGTGTGACTTGAAGGTAGCCACTTTATTTAGGGAATGATGATACATGAAGCAATAGACAGGTAAAAGACCTGAAAACTATAATGAAACAAATATTTTGTGCACATTAGCAAAGTCACAACACTTGTTCAAAGACTTCTCAAAGGGAATAACTTTTTTTTCTTCTTTATTTTGTATTTATCAAAAAAAAACAGTAAAAAGAATTTAAAATGCAGAAGAGTTAAGAATAACTATACAGAGGATAAGAATCATAAGCATGGCTTATCAAGGGTAGAAATACAAATAAGATTGCTACACATATATTTTCTTTGTGTTCAGCTTTCCCTATATATCCTTACTCAAGGTCTCTTCCCCCTCCCAACACATCTGGTCATTTTTCTTCTCTGCAACTGCCCATCCCCTCCCTGGGCAGGGAGCAGACAGTCCTATGGTCCCACTGACCCAACAATGCTCAGATCAGTCTCCACTTCTGGCCAAATCCAGTTCTTTTAGAGTATTCACTAGTATACCCAGCAGTTCAAACTGGTGAAGATACGTCTAAGGTATCCATTCTGGTTTGACATGACTGAGTTCAAAGATGGCTCATAGAAAAGAAGGCAAGCATGTATTCACATGTCATTTTGGTGATTAGCAACTACCTATGTAAGGAGAGTGATAGGGAAAATTTCATAATCTTGGAGTCCCAAAGGACTAGGCTCAACAGAGTGTCTGTATATACCAATTGCAGAGATGGTTAAAAGCAGAGGGAGCTGACTTAGTCAATGTGCTTTAGAAATACAAATAGAGTCCAGTGTCTCCAAGTTTGTTTTCAGGGTCTTCATATGTACATTAGGTATAGATAAAATTGAGTTGAAGCAGGGGTAGAAAAGGTAAGCGAAATGCATCATTAGACAGTCCTGGTCACAGTATGATCTGGGTATAGAGACATCTGACCTCATGTATGTCTATCATACTTATACCTGAAATGAGGGAGAGAATCAAGTACTTAATGGGAAATACCTAAGGAACACACCACACATTATAAGGTTTGTTTTTGAGGTTGTGACTTCCCATTTCCAAGGCCAGAGTGCTAATGCAAAGTAGCAGTTAGAGGGGGTTGTAGGGTAAAAACTGAGCAGTCCAGAGACTACAATCCCCCTGCTATATTCATGCAAATAGAAACTCAGTAAATGCTTTCTTGGCAATTCTGTTCTTCCTAATTAACTGGCCAAGCTAAACCTTTGTAAGCAGCAGTACAAAAGGTAAACTTCAGCTTGGTTCCTGCCAAAATCATCACAAATCCTGAATTAGTCGGATGTGAATTAATGAGCTTTTAGCAGGGCTTGAGTTTTGTCAGACATATTGATCCTGGAGTGCAACAGCCCATTAAAGGCTATAATTAAGATGCAGTTTCTATTTGAAGATGAAGTGCATGGGCAGGGACAAGTTGTGCGATGCTTCTGCCTGTGAGGCTGACAGGCAATCAGGGGATGAACTTGTATGCAGAGTTTCTCTTGTTTTCCTCATGACAGCAAATGACAGCCAAGATTCAAATGAAACAAATGGCGGTCACACAATTATTTAAGCCCTAAGAGCAAGAAGAGCTTTGCATCACAAATTACTGGTAGAAAATGAATTTTTTCTATCAAGCCAAAAATGAATAAAAAAATTAAAAAGCCTATTTTTTTATTATTATTAAACTCAACCTTTCTTCTACTTCTATGCTGTCTACCAATACTGAGAGGAGGTTGCTTCAAGCAGAGCCCTCTATTTAAAAAATTGCATTGATTAAAACAAATCAAAACAAACAGAAAAAAAAAACAAATCATTAACAAGTGTTTGGAGTACCAGCATAAATTAGACTGGGCAGTGACTTTTGAGGTGGTGGGCTACAGGGGCTGATTAGGGGTGTACTTTGCAGATCTGGAGTGTGAGATGCATTGTGGGTAGCAAACTGTCAATGGGAGAAGAAAAGAAGAGTAGACACCACTGATTTAAGAAGTTTCCTACTTGACTCCAACCTATCTGGCAAAATGATGAATTTCATTCTGATTTTTGAGGACCATGAGAGTTCTGAGGATCTATTGAGTTGAACATAAAATGAAGACAGACTTCAAACCCTAGCACAATGTCTGGTCCCAGAATCAAGTACATGTGAGATCTTTTGAAGTTTGAATTTGGAAAAAGAAACCATACAAATGCACCTCTGTATTGAGGAGAAGAAAACGAAGAGGTTCAGAAGAGCTTCAGATTGGAGAACATTCCATTCTATCTCTTATTCTGTTAAGGCTCTACTAAATAAGCTCATTGGGATATGATGAATTGGTTTTGTTTGTGTTTTAAGTGTGAGAAAATTGAATCTTAATATTGTCTTAATTAGGATTTCTATTGCTGCAATGAAACACCATGATGATCAAAAAGCAAGTTGAGGAAAAAAAAGGGTTTATTTTGCTTGCATTTCCACATTGGTGTTCATTACTGAAGGAACAGGATAGGAACTCAAACAGGGAGGGATCCTAGAGGTAGGAACTAATGCAGAGCCCATAGAGGGATGCTGCTTGCATGGCTTGCTCAGTCTGCCTTCTTATAGAACCCAGGACTGCCAGCCCAGGAATAGCACTACACACAATGGATTGGGCTCTACCCCATTGATCACTATTTGAGAAAATGCCTTGCATCTGTGACTAATGGAGGCATTTCCTCACTGAGGATCCTTCCTCTCTGATGACACTAGCTTGAGTTATACAAAACCAGCCAGTACAATGTGGGTATATGACTGGATCAATATTCAAAATGAAGGAAAATCACTAAAATCTGAAACTTTTGACTGGAAAGTTATTTACTGGTATCTAAAATTATTTTAAAGAGTAACAAAGATTTTCATTCTAAATTTACATTCAAGATTTAAAATATTAGAATTTTAAGAAAGTATCACATTTAAAATGGATTCTATTCCTGTAAGATTTTAAGTGGCTTTTATGGAAATCAGGCAATAGCATTTGAACAATCTGGGATTACATGATTTGTTTCCTTCTCTGCTCTCTTCCCTGCCAACCAGTGCTTCTCATACTTGTGGGCCTTCTTTCGTGATAGGAGAAAAAATTCTATCTGCCTTATTTGCTTAGCATAAGGATCTCTCTACTTTTATCCAGGCTCCTGTAAATGTTACTAAATCATTTTTTACTGCTAAATAAAATTTTATGTACTACATTTCATTTGTCCACTGAGCTGTTGATGGACGTCTGGGGCTTGTTTAATACCTGAACTCTTATGAATAGTTCATTAATAAACACAAATATGCAAGTATCATTACTGTACGTTGATATAGAATTTTTCAGATATATACCTTGTCGTAGTATTGCTGGGTTATGTGATAGTTGAAGTTTAAATAAAGCTCCATTTTGATTTCTATAATAGCTCCAAAAGTTTGCATTCTTGTCAACAATAAACAAGAATTCCTCTTTCTTCACATCATCACTAGTATTTGTTTATTTTTTGTTCAGATTTTTTTTAATTTTATGAAAAAAAGTTATTGTGATTTTGATAAGGAAAATTCAATTTAGATACTTTTTGGTACTATAACTATTTTTAAAATAAGAATGGTAGCATAAAAACTTCAGAAATCTGTCTGTCTTCTTGTGTTTTCTTCAATATCTTTTTTTTTTTTTTGTATCCTAAACTTTTTGCTGTAAAGCTCTTTCACGTACTTGTTTTTGTTTTTTCCCAAGTATTTTATTTATTTGAAGCTATAATGAATGGGATTGTTTCATTCTAATTGCTCCTTCTAATCTACATTCTTCAAGTATTTATTTTAAGAGGATGCTGAATTTTGTCAAATGTTGTTTCTTAATTTATTGAAATAATCATGAAATTTCCACCCTTAAGTGTATGTACTGTCTTACATTTACTTATTTACAATCTGAACAAACTGTTTATCTCATTACAATGTGAATACCTTGACAATGGTGTAAATTTTCTTAATATAGTCTTGTATTTTATTTTCAGGTATTCTATTGAAAATGTTTGGATTTATGTTATTTGATGATATTGTTTAAATGATATTTTGAAACAGGTTTTATCAAGATGTTTTATAAAATGGATCGTTCTGAGTTTGGTGTTGAATGAAATTCTCACTCCATCACTGAATTATTGCTATCCATACATTTCTGCAGTGGAAACATTGCTAAGGTTGTATTCAACATCTAACTCAATTATACCATTTTTGTTGTACAAAAATATCCTTTTTTCTGGTTTAAAACTTTTTTTTGATGTCTACCACTCCCCACCAATCATTGATCCTTTAAATCTCCTCTGTCTTAAGTCTATTATCTGTCCTTGGTAAACCCAATAAAATATAGTCAAACTCCTGTGAACACAGTGCAATCAAGTCTCCCTTATCACTTTCTGAGAGCTGCATTTCTTCAGATCACATGAGCTCCACTTTGTTAAATGACAATTTTGTTTGACATAAAGGTAATCTGTTGTCCCCAACATACAAATTTCCTGGCTGTGGTGGTTTGAAAAATAGTGATTTCCATATACTTATATATTTGTAAGCTTGGTCACCATTGGTAAAACTATGTAGGATGTATCTGAATGTGTGATCTTTTTGAAGGAGGTATGTCACTGGCTTTGATGTTTCATAGCCCATGCCATATGCAGTTAGATCCCTCTGCTGCACGGTTGTGTCTGAAAATGTGAGATGTTACACTGCTTTAACACTCTGCCAGTCTGCTTGTTGACATACTTCCTAAATCATGGACTTTAACCCTCTGAAAATGTAAGCCTCCAATAAACAGTTTCTTTTAAAAGTTGCCTTGGCCATGGTGTCTCTTCACAGCGACAGAAAAATAGCCAAGAAACCATCCCTGGGCCTTAGCACCTGCCATTCCCTATGTCTGGCATGCCTCTTTTATGGTATACCTTTGATTTTCAGCCCTCATCCTATTGTCCTAGAACCTCACCATCTTGGTAAGGGTTTTTGTATGTATTCTAGACACATAGTATCCCTTGCTTTTCTCACTACTTACAATGTGTCCAACACAAATAAATAATAGTAACTTTTGCAAAACCCATAATCTCTATATAGCAAAAGACACAAGAACATAGTGAAAAAGCAACCTACACCAAGAAAAAGTAAAAAAAAAAAAAATCAAAGCAAATCATAAACATTTATCTCTAAGATATTAAATATAAAAATATATATGACATCCTGTAACCTACATAAAATTCAAACAGAATCATGAACACATAGTAAAACAACCTAATTTAATAATAAAAATTAATAGTTTTTCCAAAATGCATACACAAACAGTCTCTTAGCCTGTTAAAACTGTTTAAAATCACTAATCATGAAAGCAAGACAAGTGTAAGTCAGATGTCACACAATAGGTTAGGTTATTTTATTATATTAATATTTCCTTTTTCCTCTCTTTTTATTGTGTTTTTGAAAATCAATATGAAACTTTACATAAAAAAATCTAGGATAGCTTAAAAAAGATACAGTAATAAAACTTCTTTGAATTAATGTGTTTGAGCTGGTTAGAATTCAGAGCATAATATGACAGGAATGGTCTGGACATTGTACAATGATCCAGGTTGGGCAGTAGTGGTTGTGGTAACCACAGCAGCATTCAGAATTGTTTTTAAACTCTATCTTCACTTTCTAATGTTTATTTCTATCTGAAGGCATCTGAAGTTCTACTTTAAATTATTTTCTCAAGTCATAAAGCATTTGTATTAACAAATAAACTCTAGAAACTAAACTAAAATATATTTGATTTTCATGACAGTTTTTCAGCTAGAGATTCTGACTGCTCATTAAAGCTTCAATGTTGCTCTTTTTTAGTAATTGGATGTTACTGTCAACTTTTTGACATCAGTAGAGCACTTAATAATTATTCTCAGTTTATGAGCCTATATGAACCATGGATTTCAGTAGTTTTTAAGTTATTCATAATGTTAATATAAATGAATCACATTTGCATAAATAATTTTAAATGGAGTAGTAATTACTACATATTGTTCGAAGTAACACAATTGTTCAAAGACTTTTACCAAAGTTTTGAGCTTAGTTTAATGATAGCCTAAAATGTGCTGAAGTGCTTATTATTAAATTTACTATGTATTGAATAGGTGGAAAAGTAAGTGTTCAAAGAGTAAAGAACATTGAGGAAGCAGAATGTTGAATCTCAAGTAATTACCTAAAGTATGTAGACATAGATAAATAGGGAAAATTGAGTTTTGGTTGATATCAAAATTGCAAGGACATAGAAAAAATCTTATTAGCTTAGCATCATTAGTGTGTGTAAAATAAACACATGTGTTCTTATATACTTGTGATCACAAAGGTGTAGTATAATTTGAACTTACTTGAAAAACAAAAGCACTGATATTTTATTGACCTCCCAGAAAAAACTTAGGTGAAGAAAACAAACTTATTTAGGATCTCCAAATGGTACCTCATGGTAACTTCATGGTTCTTAGGAGTGGATGAGCATGAAAAATGTGCCATTTAAATGTTAACTAAAAACTAAGATATTTTTCCAAGAGTATGTTTTCCTCCAAGGGTTGTTAAGCATACTTATGGCAATGTATCTTAAACCACTTTTAGTAGCTTTAGAACTTGCTGTCTTTATCATTGACCCTCTGTGAACTCAGATACAAGTACATTTTAGGAGACTCTAGATTTATACCTTCTGTTTTCTCTCTTCTTACCTCATTCTAAATAACAACAATGCTATCATTTTAATGGACCTTTTACTTTGTGTCTAGCAGCTTCTATTTCTCTGCATTTAGGACAACAGAATATAATTCATTTTTATAATAGTGAAGCATGATTTAAATATCTACAAAATGCATCAACATGTCCTCAGTGAACTTCAACACAACCAAGTGTAAAGCTGGCTGTAATTTCTCAGCCTCTCTATTTATTCCTCAGAAGTGACTGTTTTCAACCTTTCCTTGCAGACATTGGAGCTCATTATATAAAGAATTCTAGAATTTAGCATGTGCATTCATTCCTTATACTTCATGGCAGATGAATAATGGCTGTTGCATAACAAAATGCCTCCCAAGAAGGACTCAGTGAGTTAGGAGAATCAGATTTGTCACTTGGCAGGCTGTTGGCCATAGAGCTTGGTGGGTTCTACCATCTGCCACAGAGCACTGGCACAGCTTATTGTAAGAGGTAGGCCCTGGATACTAAATGCCTTTTTGTTGACACAAAGAAGGCTTCTGAGAATGTATAACATCTAACCATATCTACTGGAAGACATTATGTATGCTGAGCTCTTATTTTGTACTAGAGTTATCTAAGCAGCAAAACAGATACTGAGCATAATTCTCTTAAATTCACAACAAGTAATAGACTCTTACTTGTTGAGGAGCAAGAAATACCAATTCTCAGACTGGTTAAATAATTTACATAAATCAAACAAAACAAACAGGCAAACAAAATACACATGACACTATAGAAAGAGAATAATCAAGTCTGAGGTTCTGCTATAAACAAAATGGTGTTAGAAAATATAAATGCCCTAACAAAAATCATGTATTATTTTTAAAGATAGAATATTGTCACCAATTTCATATAATAGACTGTCCTCAATGACTATTATTTGGCTTACTTTCTTAATAGAAATTATATGAGCACTCAAAAGCAAATGTTTAAAGATAAATTATTTATGAAGAAAAAATATTCTCAGTGCTACTGGAAGCTTCATGGTGCAATATGCTCCATGATTGCAGAGGTATTTGTTTTACTTATTTTTCTCCAAAATATACTTTATGTTTAGAAAAAATGTTTATCATACATTAATTTGATAACATTTAGAAAAATAAATGAGCTTGAATAAATTATATTTTTTCAAGCAAATAAATTTATCAGTGGCTAAAAGTAACTGCTACAAAGACAGAAGATCTTAGTTTAACTCCAGGACCTACAATGTGTGGTGGGAATATTCTCTGTATGCTAAAAATAAAGGAATTGGTTTGGTCTATGTGGCATATCATAGAAGTGGGTGGAGAATCAGAGGACAGACAGGCAGAAGGAGGGTGGAGTTAGCCAGTCTCCATCCGGCCCCCAAAGAAGAGACATGTAAGGAATCCAGGTGAGCCACAAGCTGGGCCACGTAGCAGGTAGGTGATTAGAAATGGGTTGAATTAAGATGAAAGAGCTAGGTAGTAATGTGTTTGAGACATGTGCCAAACATAATGAAGTTAATATAAGTGTCTGATTCATTTCTTTGGGGGACAAAAGCCGCCACAGGAAAGGTCCAAACTTCCAGCACAAACCAGCCAGAAAACCTTCTACAACAGATGGCGTCCCAATGTGGGCAGAATACCTGCATAAAGCCTGAGAAAGTTTAAAAAGCTTAAAAAGGGTTCTAGATCACTGAAACAGAGCCAAAAGTGGCTTTCTGAATTGCATATTTGAATTGATTTATAATACAGAGAGAGAGTGGTGTTCAGGCGGGAATTTAAAAATCAAAACCTGTAGATTGGCTCCAGGCAAATGTGATTTCATCTGCCAAGACCACCTGAAAATTCTCTGATGGACAAATCAGCTTCCAAGATGCCAGTTGAGATGATCCATCCTCAAGACCCCATAAGATTGCCACCATCCTTTGTCAGCAAGAAATAGTAAAAGAAAGAAAGCTATGTCTAATTTTCAAAAAATGTTACTTATTAATGTTTGTTTTCATTATAAATGGTTAATGTTCATAGTCAATCTCTCTTTTAAAACAAAGGGGGAGGATATGATATAGGAATGATTAGAAAAGATAAGTTGATTTTGATTTATTAATATAAACTTAA
Organism: Sigmodon hispidus; assembly: GCA_004025045.1. Taxonomy (NCBI): domain Eukaryota; kingdom Metazoa; phylum Chordata; class Mammalia; order Rodentia; family Cricetidae; genus Sigmodon; species Sigmodon hispidus. The sequence continues at coordinate 68,541 of PVIH01008007.1, forward strand.
GGTCAGTTTTGTTATGCTGTATGTATTTTTCTACTCTTTACTAATGTATGATGCTTATGTAACTCATTTAAAATTATAATGTATAATTGAGAAATACAGATTAATAGTCATCTATGATAACCAAACTTAGTCATGTTAGTTAGGTTTTTATAGGTATGGAAAGATATATTTCAGTTAGATAGGTAGTCTTCAAACACTTCAAAGACATGCAGAATATGGCATTTAAAATATTTTGAAAACTTAGACTTTTCTGGACATTGAGACAGGTCTGCTGTATTTCAGGAAAATGATGGGCATTGAAGAAACTTCATGTGGAACTTACTTTATGGCAACAGTTAGCCACTGGACAAGAAACTGTTCTGGTATTGACTGCTTGATAGTATGTTGTATAAACTGGATATGCAGGTTCCATAGGAAAGTGACCTCTGAACTTTGGCAGAACAAGCTGTGATGGTCCTTCAGGTTCCTGCTTTGCAGAAAAAAATTGCCAGGCATCGTTCTGGACACAAGAGGAAGCAACCTACAGACTGTGTCAGATTTCCTGCATCACTGAAAGGTATGCCAGAGGCTTTGGGCCTATAGGCTGAAGATGGATGCCCCAACATTTACAAAGGAACTTTGGGTGATTGTCCAGGCAGTCATCTCTGTAATTTTCTAGATTTTGGAATTTGCTTGCACTTTCTGTTTATTTGGGTAATATTATATCCTTCTGTGGTCTTTGATGTGGTTGAAGATTTAATAATTATAGGTATAGTTCTTTTTAGTTTAAAAGGTATATTAAATATGAAACTTTAGACTCATAAGGATAAGGTAGATAATGGAATATTCTCTTTAATTTTATTAATACAAATAGACTGGATCTTGTGACTATAATTTTTGCTTAATAGCTGTTCTGTTGTATGTAATTTTGCTATATGGAAATTGAAACCTTCCTTTTTGATTAGACAGAAAAAAGGAAGTGTGGTGGGAATATTGTCTGTATGCTGAAAATAAAGGAACTTGTTTGGTCTACTTGGAGCACCATAGAAATGGGTGGAGAATCAGAGGATAGACAGGTAGAAAGAGAGTAGAGTTAGCTAGTCTCCATCTGACCCCCTAAGAAGAGACATGTAAGGAATCCAGGTGAGCCATGGGCTAAGACACATGGCAGGTTGATTACTAGAAATGGGTTGAATTAAGATGAAAGAGCTAGCTAGTTATTGTGCTTCAGTCATGGGCCAAATAGTATGAAGTTAATATAAGTGTCTGATTCATTTCTTTGGGGGACAAAAGTCGTTGCAGGCCAGGTCCAAACCTCTGGCCCAAACAGACCAGGAAACCTTCAACAACAACAAAGTAAAAAGATTTCTATAAGCTGTGCACACACATACACATAGGAATATGTGCACAATTGGGGGGGAATAAAGATAACAATACAACAAAATAAATCAGTTTTTACAGGGCACTGTTTGGTAAGGGGACATCATCAGAAAGAGATCTCATTCTCTACATTGTTAATGACACCGAAAACTGTGCAGAGATGATGACAAAAAATCTCACTACAGATTCACATGAAAGAAACAAAACAAAGAAGGAGCGATGGGTGGTTTAGAATTAGTGTTAAGTTTGAAAAGCTTTGACCTCTAGCTAACAGAACAAGAGGAATGCCAGAGTACAAACACAGAGACAGGAGTAAACTTCTTATTCTTAGCAGAAATCTTAATTAAAAAGAAAACAATTAAGAAACTCTGTGGCAACAATCATGAACAGTCCTTTTGGGGGCCCTAAGATAGAAGCAGAAATGTAAAGCCAAGTACATGGGTCTCATTTGATGGTGTTTACTTTTGGAAGTTACTGCTTAGGAAAAACGTACAATGCAGATTGGTTGAAGCTAAAAAAGTATACCCATATTTGACCTACATACCTAAAAACAGCACATGTGAGCACAACTAAGACTACAAAGCATAGTTACATAAATGTCACCTTTCACAGTCACATACTTCTTTAAGAATAGAATGTTGGTTCAACTTATTAGCTCATGTTTACAAAGAAAATACAAGGTGATGCATATTTCAAAGACTAAAACAACATATCTTTATATATTATTTGGTGTTTTTACATCATGCACCCCTTCAAACTCAGATGTCAGACCTCTCAATAGCATGCCCACTCTTATGATCTCCACATTTACAGAACCACCCATTCATGCTGCTCATTTACTTACCGGAGCATAATTAAAGTCAGACCCTTAAAGAAAACACACACACTTCTGCAGCAATAGCCTCTGACAGAGGTGTGGATGAGGAAAGACTTGTTTTCTTTAAGAACATATTTTTTTATGTTCCATATGTTTTAGAGAAAAGAGACACAGAGAACAGTTATTTTCATTATGTAATATGCCTACAGAAGAACAAATTAACTACAACTATTGTTAAATTTAAAGCTGTGTTTATCATGTTTCTTCCTTTAAGATATCTCCAATGCTGTATCTTTTTTAAGAAATTTCAATACAAATGTGTCTTTTATAAAGTAATAGATGTTGATAAATAAATAGATAATAAAAAATAAAGAACATAAAATGGAAAGCTGGGGACTTTATATAGAACATAAATAGAAAAGCTATAATTTTCTATTTCTAACACAATTTCATCATCATAAGTTTTCTGTCTGTTTTTAGAAATATAAAGTGAAAAATGGTTAAAAATCTCACATTTGTCATGCTTTTTTAGGTAAAGACCTGTCACTTGACAACAAAGTGCTATGTAATAAAGAAGAATCATAAAGTATTATAAAATCCTTGACAAATAAAAATATTTTGGTAGAAATTTTAAAGATTTATCCTATGCCTTCTAAGAACATCAATCACATTAAGAGCAACTGAGATTTTACCTTTAAGATTCTTACATTATATTCTAAAGATATTGTACATTGCTATGCAGGACACAAGCAACCTAACCAGAAATGAATATAGGCTCAGATTGTATTAAAATCCTTCATTGCAGTTCTAGACTTCAATCGAGAATATAAGGATGGGTAGTCACACTGGTTAGCAGAATTCATTACAGGCATACTAAATTATGCATTGAAGAGCTACTTTAGAATGCAGAGGAACATTAAATTGCTTGATGAAATCTGAAGTCGGCCTGAGCTTATGCCATTATTAAGAGTACTCCTTTGCTTGCTGCTGCATGAGTATAACAAATGAATTGGTCAAAGGTCAAAGTGCTTATCTAATTAATGGCTTCCTTTTATTCCTCCTCCTCTTTCTTCTCATTAATATTATAAAAACAATATATACATATTATAAAGGATTAAAATAGTATTAGAGAATATAAAATGAAAGGCTGGATATCCCTTTTTACCAATTTCTAATTCCATTAAGATTTTGTCATTATCAGTTTCTTGCCTACATTTACAGTTATAAAATGGAGAAATGTCTAATAACCTCATATTTGTCATATTTTTCAGATAGATAAAGATATGTCACTTTCAAACAAAATGCTATGTAAGAGAACTCAGAGAACATTAGAGAATCCTTGAAAATTAAAAACTATAGTATATATGTATATACATATACATATATATATATATAAAGAGCACAGGAGAAAGTCCAGATATATGTCCAAATATTGTCCTAGTGGTACAATAGTGGAATTTATATCTTAAGGATGTTGGACTTAAGTATTTATTAATAGGAAAACATCTGTGTCTGATTATTTAAACCTACCTATCTAACTATGGCTGGTGAAGTTATATACCCCAGATAATAATCAACTACTGTCATTTTTGTAACATTATAATAATTAACTGTATTCTAATTACCTATCTTCACATCCACAGAAAAATGTAGCTCTTGCCCCCATCAAATAACCATCTTTCAGCAGCAGATGGAGACTACAAAAAGAACTACAAATGGTTAAAATACAGAAAATAAGTGACTATGGGATTTCCACCCCCAATTTGTACATCTTTTTGCAACATCTATCACTAAGGCCTGGGGGCAGTCATGCAAGACAGTAAGACCCAGAGGTCCAGTATATCTGATATTAGATCGTGTCTTCTGGACCTCAAATGGAGGCCTCACTCATGAAATATCAAATGTCTAAACAGGATGTATATAATGAAGCAGCACCAGATGACATGACAACATTGACAGAGAGAAATCTCACTAGGGCCTACTCCTAGATGAAAACACCCAGGCAATTAATCCCTTATAAAAGGAGAGTCATTTTTTCATATGAACAAAACCCCTGGTAAGTTATACAGTTCCAAATATCAGCTCTAAAAATATATATAGTGGAGAAATAATATATGAGCTCAGTAGGTTACATTTATAGACACAAACACACACACATTCATACATATGTCACTCTGTGTATGTGTGTAATGACAATAATTAAAGAAGTCATAAATTTGAGAGGCAGTGGTTGAGGGGCTTGGGAGAATTTGAAGAATTTAATGTAAACATTAAACTCATGTATGAAATTACACATAAAATAAAATATAATAAATGAGAAAACAGAATCCATAAACAAAACAGAAATATTTTCTAACCACAAATCAGATTCATCTTTCTACACTTTAGTCTCTTGTATAGGAAAATTAGCAAATACTGAAATAATCAGGTAGTATACACAGTTTGGTAACAAGTGACAAGAGTTATCAATAATAGGGAAACTAAGATTCAAGGGGAATATAGGAACCAGTTGATAATTTTAATAGAATGATTAGGAGTTAATATACTTTACTCCACTTTAAAATGATGTGATCATTTAAAGATCTGAAGGAAGGCATCAATAAGAGGCATTTAGTGGAAGGGAGCTTCCTCAGATAAAAAATTATGACTTTATTCATGATTAAAAAAAGAAGAAAAAAAGGAAAAAAGAAAAAAAAAAAAACGTTAGGTTGTGAAGCATTTTCTTAATTAATGATTGTCGGGGGAGAGCCCAGCCTCTTGTAGGTAGTGCTAATTTGGGCCTGGTGTTTCTGGGTTTTATAGGAAAGGCTGAGTAAAGCCATAATTGCAAGTTAGTAAGCAATACCCTTCCATAGCTTCTGTTTCATCTCCTGCCCCTAGAACCCTCCTCTTGTCCTCATATTCTTTGATTATCATCTGTGACCAGGCAGTGTAATCTAAAGATACTGTTTCCTCTACATTATTTTTTTTGAGTTGTTGTGTTTCATCACAGCAATAGAAACGCTAACTAAAACATATAGGAGACATCCAAGGAAGAGGGTCCTGGACGAAGAAGAACAGAGGCTTTGTTAAGAAAGTTCTCTCTTCTAGTTGAAAGAGATTAGTTTCTTACTGACAATTGATGGGGTCTTGGATGGCATGAATATTTTTCTGAAACATAAATTCTAGAAAGCTTTTCTTCTTTTTCTGTTTCTATAAAACAGTTTTAATAAGGCTATATTTAAAAAACATGGATTATTGATAGAATTGAACAAATGATCTCTTAGAACAAGAGCATATTTATCACAGGTAAATTATAGAACTACATCACAATAATTCAACTTAAGCTGATAGTTGCAAAAATGTCAAGATTTTCTACCTATATCAAATCAATTAAAAGTCACACATATTTTCCATTTTAAGTATGCTTTCTAATGTATTTATGTATTTTTAGAAGCTGTTATTTTTATTTTGTAATATATTCTCATTTTTTAGCTGATTATTTTCTCTTGGTTTTGGTTTGAATTATGTTTAAGATTTTTGGCTTTGATCTTTTAGTGTGGCAGTATTTTACATGTTTAATTTTTCAAAATTAAAGCAATCTGAATTTACAATTATTTTTTGGTATTTATAGGGGGTGACCTCTACTACCTTCCCGTAGCATTCACCTTATACCCTGTCACAGATAGCAAAATATTCTAGTGCTTCAGTTTCTAATATAAAGTGTTCTGTTATCTGCAAATAACCTAAGGATCTCTATGTTTTCAGTATCAGTATGCTTTTCAAACATTTTAAACCTGAGGTTTGTTGTATCTTCAGACACAGGAAACATAAACATAAGAGGTCAACAATACTCCTACAACACAAAGGCTAACAAATAAAAATTTAGTGCCAGGACTGGGTTACCTATCTTGGAATTGTTGAACAGTGAAATTTTATAGAACATTACAGGTCATTGCCATTGCTCTTGGTTACCCTCTAGAACAGTATTTTCAACCTTCCTAATTCTGTGACTCTTTAATAGAGTTCCTCATGTTATGTTGATTCTAACCATAAAATTATTGTCATTGATAATTCACAACTGTAATCATGCTGCTGTTACGAATAGAGATGTAAATATTTGTGTTATCCAATAGTCTTAGATAACTCCTGTGAAGGGACTGTTCTACTTCCAAGGGGTTGTACCCTATAGTGAAAACCACTGCTCTAAAACTTCACAGCAAGGACCTAAGGCTGAAAACACCACACACTTGTGTCATAGAACATTAAGAAATCAAGCTAATACAATCTGAAGCATCCCATCTAATGAGTAATTTTCTTTGGTTTGGGATGTGATAAGCACTCTAGTGGAGGAAACAAATAATCATCAATCTTACTCAACTGTAAATTTTATAACCTATAGCAATGACTGATTTGGCAAGAGATGCTCAATCATTTGTACATTTTGAAACATGATCATGCTAACTTACTAAGGTCGACCTTGAACTCATTGTGCAGTCCAGATAGGTACTGAAGTTCTGTTTCTCCTGATTCATTCTTCCCGGATGGTGGCATTTCTACTGGCCATGGGGCTCAATTCAGTTTCTTACTTCATGTGTTAATTTCTATGCCTGTTTTATTTTATTATTGTTTTACCTATCATTCTGTAGTGTTAAATGATGGTTAACATCACAGATTTTGACCCTTGCAGCCTAGGGTGTGATCTTATTTATTATTAATATTCATGTTGCTTTTTAAAAATATATAACTAAATATTTATCTCACTTTTTTCTAAAAGTCAAGTTGATTCATCTAATACACGTTCTGGTGTTTGAGCTTTGTGTTTTCCATTCTACTTCACTGTATTCATTTGTTGTAGCTGTGGTAGAATTTATTAATACCCTTAGGAAACATTTCAATTTATGTGATGAAAATGATACTTGTTTCAACACAATTCTAAGGATGTCTTAAAGAAAGATGGGAACTCTAACAATCTTACCCCTCAACCTTTTTGAGTCAGACCTCTTGGATAAGAAATTCACAGGCTCATACTTCATCAAAACATTATCTAGCTCATGACCTTTTATTTGATGAGATCATATAGATGCTTTCTCAGTAGCCTCTAGTTCAGATAGACAGAGATGACAGTAAAAAACCTATGCCTACTTAAACTCTCACTTGTTATCAGTAACAAAGACAGTAAAACACAACAAGGCTGGACATAGGCTTAACTGTTAGAATAACATTTAGGGAGCTAATAAGGTTAATGCTGTTGCTAAACTGTTAACATGAGTCCTACCCTAGGAGAAGATGTACAGAAATATAAAGTTACTAGTAATTTTGAATTACTCAGAATAGATACCTAGTGGACAAGCATAAAACTTATGGAAGGCTTACTTATATTACAAAGAAATAGTTAGATACTTATATGTATTAACATATATATGCATATATGTGTGCTATGTCTGTTTACATGTGCACAAAAGAAAATAACCATATAGTCATAAAAGAAATAGTATATATGTAGTAAAATTAAAAAGCTCATTTTTAATAACAGTAAAATTTTAATAAAATAACAAAAAATTAAATATGAAATATATTTAAATTCATGAGCTCATATTAATATTTAAAAACATGTCCCTACATTTGAAATGTGAGAAAACTAAATTTTTCCATCATTCATATAAAATCAATAGTCTAATTAAACAGAATCCAGCATGTGTTCTAATTTTTTTACAAATTATATTATTCCTAACAAGACATAGTTGAAGATTTTTTTCTATGTAGATATATTCTAAGTAGAAAATGCATTAAAATCTGAATTGTACTACAATTATGTTTACAAACACGTAGTGATTCCAATATTGTCAATGTAAAAACAAAGACAACAGGTTTTTGTAGCCTTTGTGGAAGAGAAACATCATCTATAAAATATATCTGCTCAAAACAGAGATGAAAACATGATAGTTTCCAAATCTGATTAAAATTACAGAAATGATACAGAGGAGAAAACCATCTTAAAAGAGAACATGAAGAGACAACCTGCAAAACTTTGCTGGGTAGAGCTCCACAGGTCAAACTTTTTGTGTCTTTATAATGAAAATTTCAAAGCAACACAAGAAATATGGCAGATCTAAATACCAAAAGAGATGATATGATGAGTAACTGTAGATCTTGGGTTGATAAAACTTGTGTTTTCAAAACTGAAAAGTCAAGTATGCTCTAATATGTAGAAACTCATTACAATTAAGAAAAAATACTGTTTCCTAGATTTCCCAACAATGTAATAAATGTTTAAAAGTCATTTATAAACTATATTTTGAAATGATTCTATAACATATTTATTTTAAAATTGTTAATTTAGAGATGAAAGGAGATGGGCATATATGATGGGTATCATGCAAACTTTAATTTTAAGACATTATTATTATTATTTTATGTATTAGGGTATTTTCATTGTGTAAATTTTTGTGTGCCATATGAATACCCAGTGGCCATGTAGACCAGCAAAGGACATTGAATCCCTAAAATTGGAGTTAAAGATGGTTGTGAGCAGCCATGTAAGTACCGAGAAACCTAGGCTCTCTGAAAAAGCCATGTCTCCTGCCCTCAGAGAGTAATTGGACAATAATTAAAAATGAGGTCATAGCCTCTCTACATTGGCATGATAAATGTGATAATAATTAAGGATGAAAAGAACAAAGGAGAACTCAACCCTATGATGGTTCTTCCTTTCTTCTTTACTTCCTTCCTTCCTCTCTTCCTTTATTTTTTTATTTATTTAAAAAGTTTATTCCCACATCTACCACTGCTCTCTCTCCCTCCTTTTCTCCCAATCCACCCCCTCCATGCCATATACCTATCCATTCCCCAGGGAGGGCAAGGAATCCCATGGTAAGTCAGTTCAGTCTGGCATATCCAGTTGAGGTAGGACTGAGTGCCTCCCTCCAGTATGAAGGCTGAGTATAGTGTTCCTCTGTAGGAAATAGGCCCTGAGAAGTCAGTTCATGCACCAGGAATAAACTCTGGTCTGACTGTAAGAGGCTCTACAAACTGCCCATGCCATTTGACTGTCATCTATTTTCCTAGGTTTTAGTTCTTTTCCATGTAGGTTCCTCAGCTGTCATTTCAGTGTCAGTGAGCTCCCAATAGCTCAGGTCACCCATCTCTGTGTGTCTCCTCCTCATGATCCCAATCCCTTTACTCATGTAATGTCTTTTCTCTCTCTTTGGCTGGACCAGGAGCTGGATCCAGTGCTTAGCTGTGGATTTCTCCATCTGCCTCCATCAGTTACTAGGTGAAGATTTTATAATGGCAATTATGAACATCATTCATCTGGTTATAAAGGAAGGCCTGTTAATGCACCATCTCCACTATTGCTTGAAATCCTAGCTAGGGTTGTCTTGTAGGCTCTTTGGTGCTTCCTTAGCACCAGGTTTCTCTCAAACCTTACAAATGCTTCCTCTATCAAGATGTTGATATCTTTGTGGTCCCTCTCTGTTGCTCCTCCTCTCCAACCATCCACAATAAAGATCCTGGAGAGATCAGAGATACAGAAAAAATATCTAACCATAGTAAAGGCAATATACAGTATGCTGACAGCCAACATCAAACTAAATGGAGAGAAATTCAAAGCAATCCCACCAAAATCAGAAACAAGACAAAGCTGTTCTCTCTCCCCATATCTATTCAATATAGTTCTCAAAGTTTTATGTATAGCACTAAGAAAACAAAAGGAGATCAAGGACGTACAAATTAGAAGGGAAGAACTCAAACTATCTCTCACAAATTGGAAAGGAAGAACTCAAACTATCTCTATTTGCAGATGATATGATTGTATATGTAAGTGACCCCAAAAATTCTACCATGGAACTCCTACAGCTAAAAAGATCTTCAGCAATGAAGCAGGGCATAAGATTAACTCAAAAAACAAAATCAGTAGCCTACCCTCCTATACATAAATGCTAAAAGAGCTGAAAAATAAATCAGGGAAACATTATTCTTTACAATAGCTGAATATAACATAAAATATCTTGGGGTAACTCTAACCAAAGAAATGAAAAACCTGTTTGGTAAAAACTTTAGGCCACTGAGGAAGAAAGCTGAAGAAGATATCAGAAAGTTGAAAGATCTCCCATGCTCTTGAATAGGTAGAATGAACGTAGTAAAAATCACAATCTTACCATTTATTTATTTACTTATAACATGTTTCCTCTATGTAATCCCCAAATATGTCTCCTCAATCCTATTGACTTTGATGTTCTGAAAATACAAGTATATGCTACTGTACCCAGATATGAACATTGTATTTTATTAAGATAACCCCAAATTGATTTTGGAGTTAAAGGAAATAGCTGTTACATTTAAGTAGCTATTTATTATTTCTTATTACCCCATCAAATTTTCACCAGTATTATTTGTTACATGCTTAGTAATAGTTGTAATCATTTAAAAAATAGTATCCTATTTTTAAATTTAATCCACATTTGAAAAATATTATGCATTATGAAACCCTTATTTTTTTTAGATTATTTTTTATTTATTACGAATAAAGTCATATTGTTTCTTTACTTAATGTTTGATCTTTCTCCTCATCTCACTTGCCTTCCTTAGTTTAAAACACAGGTCACACTTGGCCCATAGGTGGAGCATTTTTTCCTTATCACCTGCTCAACAGGAGCATCTATGATTATTTTCTGTGTGCTTTCTGTTCCATAAAAAAGGACTATAAGCATCTTTGGTCCTTTTCATTTTCACAAATGAAGCTACAAATACTACATATAATCACATATGTTTATCTTGTATAGGATTTAATCCTGTTTTCAGAGAAAGATTATTATGTGCTTAATACTTCTAACTGATAATGTTTTTTACTTCCCCAAGATTATGACACTTCTTTTAGCTAGCACATCTTCCTCTATGCCTTAGGTCACATATCCTGACCTTTAATTTTGCGTGTTCTACCCTCATTTTCTTCAAGTGCAAAGATGTTGCTTACCTGCCATTTTACTCTACTGATCCACATAACCTGTGAACAATTATGATCCCAAATATTTAATATTTATTAATATTGTTGTTTGACTCTCTTCTATCCAGGTTATGGATCATATTTTTGTCTGGTGTGTTTACTCTGAACATAGTATCCACCTCTATTAGCTTTGTAAGTTATTATATACAGAGCTTTTGTTTAAATAGCATTTATTTTAATTTATTTTATCTTATTTTATTTAATAATGACCCCAAAGCACAATAGTAGTGGTACTATCAATTGAAATGTCAAAGACAACCTATATTATTCTTATTATAAATGTAAAGGTGAAAATCTCAATAGGGAAATAAAAAATAGAGCAAAGTTGTTAGGATCAATAGATATAATGGAAAATATTATATTTATGATTTGGGAATATCTGGGATTTTAGACACTTTATGTGCAGGAGTGTGTTGTAGAAGAATCCAATGGAACTGGGCTCTGAAAATCTGCATTTTGATTATTGGTGGTTTTCTGTATTGATCTCTGTTCTAAAGAGAAATTTTGCTGATGAGGACTGAGGATTAGCTTTTGTTGTACCAGAAAGCATTTTGGAGGCTCCCAGAGGAGGAAGGCAACACAGTCCTACCCAGATATGTTATCTATGAACTAGAAAAATAATTGACAGAGCATCACAATCTAAGAGTGTAGGAGTGGCACTTTGACCTTTTAGTAACCAACAGCTTTGTAAATGGACTTAGAACCATTAAGCAGGAAGAAAAACATGCTTGGTATTAAAAACAGAGCCAACTTCTCAGTGGTAGTGAGTCATAAATATTGGAAAAGAGCATACTTTACTAAGACAGAATAATTTCTAAAAATAATATAAACATCAGTCTTTGTATCCATATGTAAATGTAATCCATATTCTCTTATACTCATATAAATTCAGTCAGTGGCTTCCCTCAACCATTCTGTCATTAAAAAGAGAAACAACTTTGCTGTCTTTAATTTTGGAATAGAATCTAGCAAATGTCCTTGGCCCAGTCTTATCTCTAATTAATGCTCCTATCTGATGTTTTCATGAAGCTCTAAGCAAACTCTCTTTTCTGCTTTGTCTACATTCCATTCCACATTTGTCTTATATATCTATACTGCTCATATTTAGTTCCATTCCCAGATAACACATCTATATCTTCTTCATGAGTCATAGGCCCTAAAGGTCACGACACCAGGTGTACACTTTGTACTACTAGCAAAGCTAAATTCCACACCTCTGAAACACAAATATAAAGCAACTTGTAAATCACTTTTATTTCTCAGCAGCCATACCTTTTAAACCTTAGAACTTAATTTTCAGCAAGACCCTCTGTGTTGTTTTCTTTAGTGAGTGAAAAATTATATAATCTACTATTTCCAGTGCTCCCCTGGGTACCAGAAAACCTAAAGTTAAATTAATGTTCAACTACAATTAACACACAAACTGAAGAGGATGTTGCTTTTGCTTCTTTGTGAAATTCCTTTCTTTTTTAAATTTCTAGTTATATTTTTAGGTTTATTACAAATCATCCCTTATCCAATTCACAGTGTTCAAGCTGTGATTATAAATGAAATTTTAAAACCTGGGTTGTAGAAGAGGATTTTCCATGCAAGATCTTTTTGCAAGTATCAGTTTAAGGCCAGAGATAAATACCATCAACTTTTTGGTACATCAGAAACTGAACATCTATTTACCCATCTACCTAATCAGAGAGGCTCCTGGTTATGGTTGCCTTTAAATAAGAAGTTTGGACTTGAATAAGTATCTATTAATGTCATGAATGCACTCTCAGAGACCCTGAAAAAATAATCTTATAGAAGCTTTCAGAATCCTTGTGTGATATTCTTTAGAAGCAATGGGGTAATGAAGCCCCAAAGGAACAATAAAGCAATGAGACAATTGAGTATTCATTATATATGTACTCATAGTGCATCCCACTTTCCAAACACTTTATACTTGTGCTAGACACTATCATGAAGTTAAGGACCTTACCCTCAGTACAAAGAAGCTCCAAAAGTTATATCTTTCTCACATTTACAAGCAAATAACTTATTGTGTGTTTTATTTATTAGACAATTAGCTGGAGGTTATTTTGTAATTACTTTTTTAACTTCATAAGAAGTGTGTATTTTCTTCATGTTCTGACATTCTGCAGCTTTCACAACAAATGTGTCTCTGGTCAATGATAGGCAAACCATTGATAGCTGCAAATGAAAACATTTTCGGTGTTCTTTTACCTTTTTTTGAAAGAAGTTCTCACTACATAGCTCATGTGGCCTTGAAACCATGGTAGTCCTCCTGACTCAGCTGAGATTAAAGGTATGTAACATCATGTTTGTATTTCAAAGTACTTATTTTCTATATATATGCTAGAGTAGTTAATGAACTTGGGTTATTATACAATGTAAGTGGAGAGTAAAAACAACTCTCTCTTCAAAAGGAATAAGAGATAGTTTGTTCTGGATCCAAATATGTGTAACCAGAATATAGAAACATATATTTAGGTTATCTTGAGTTTTAATGTTGAAGCATCAAAGGTTCATGTTGATTTTATGAGAGAGGAACAAAATTATAAATAAGAGCATTTAAAAGCATATTGATAGAACATCAGGGAGGCAGATTATAGCCAGACAGATATGCCCTCCATGGTATCTGATAGTTTTATTTTATTTTTTTCTGTAATTGGTAGAGATCAGGGATGCATTAAAGTTAGTACATTCTAAAGATTTTCATATGTTTATCAGGATATCTGACCCAGATGTGGGCAAAGAATGACTCTTCAGGGTAGTAGTTATCAACCTTCCTAATTTAGAAATCTTTTAATACAGTTTCTCATATTGTGATGATGGTAACCATAAAATTATTTTTGTGGCTACTTCATAACGGTATTGTTGCTACTGTTATGAACTGTAATGTAAATATCTTTAGTTTTTGATGTTCTTAGTGAATTCCTATAAAAGGGTCATTTGAGAATCACTTCTTTAAAGTGAAAGAAAATTGAGAAAGTTTATAACTTGGCTCAGTTATGAACAGTCAGTCAGACTTTGTAAGCACAGCTTCTTTTCAGGGATTGTCTTTCACCTGAGTTTATGCCCTTAAAAGTCCTTCAGTGGAATTTCAAAAAATGCTATTGAATCTGTGACTTGCTCTTTAGAATCGCTCTATTTCCTAAGCTGGCTCTACTGAGAGAATGTATCCTTTTGTAATCCTTTTTGCTACAGAGTCTAATTCCACTAGCTTGAAGGCAGATTTTACTCCTGTAAGAACAAAACATCAGGACATGATAAATTTATTCATGGATGCCATTCATTGTGTGGTCAGTGGTTTCTAAGGGCATGAATTAAAGTGGGCATTTGAGGTGGGAGGAGACTATAAAAATCAGAGGAGATGGAGGACATCAGGATAACATGTCCCACTGAATCAACTACCAGGACTCAGATGAGGTCACAGAGACTGAAGTAGCAAGCACAAGACCAGCATAGGTCTGTGCCACGTCCCCTGCATACGTTAGACTGCTAGCTTTGTGTTTTTGTGAGGCTACTAACAGTGGGAACAAATGTGTCTTTGACTCTTTTGCCTGTTCTTAGGATTCTTTTACTCCTACTAGGTTACCTTGCTCAGTCTCGATATGAGGTCTTTTGCCTTATCTTCTTGTATCTTGTTTTGCCATTTTTAGTTGTTGTCTCTAGGAGCCTTGTTCTTTTCTGAAGGGAAATGGGGATCCAGTAAATTTGGGGGGGGCAGTTGCAGGTGGGTGAAGGAGTGGAGAAAGGGAAAACTGTGGTCAAAATGTATTATGTGAGAGAAAAAATTCAAATAAAAGAAAGAAAATTAATAACCAGAAAAAAAGGAATTATAACAAACATGAATGAAGGCTTTGCTGGAGCTTATTTTCTTGTTGTTCTCCATCAAGAACCTGGACAACAGGCTAGGTCTCAATTCTACACCCTTAAAAGTGCCTCTTGGGTACTGTCATTTGCTACTCTCATAAGTTGCGGCCTTCCCATGGCCTGGTGAGGCTCCGGCATTCTGAGAAAGCTTGGATAATTAGATCATACTCAGAAACAATGAGAGACAACATGAAAATACTCCTGACTTCATGTTATTCTTGTAGGATGCAGCTTTAACTGAGAATTTTGCCCCTCTGATCATGACACTCAAAGAACAGAGAACAATATCAAACAGTATCTTGTGATTCTGTGTCTTGGTGTCACCAACTTGGCTTGCTTGATTTCCCTAAAAGAGCATGTACACCTGGAACGATGTTTCTTTTAGCATCCTTACCCTTTCGTGGCAATTTCATTTTAATATAGGGATTGTAAAAGCCTTTTCTCTGGCAAATCTGAGGCAGGATTAAGACAAAAGCAGCCTTTCATCAGTCATTGGAGAAATAAGAGACCTGTTCCCTGCAGTTGGCCTGCACTGTTTTCTGGCATTGCCAAACATGTGAGAAACTTCAGATGGAAGAGAGTTCAAAGGTTGTTTTCTTTTCAGTGGTAAGGGAACAGCTAATCCACACAGCGTCTTTGCATTTATTAAACAGTCTGAGATGGATTAAGCCTTGGGATGAGAAAATAATTTTATGTGCATAGGGCATTTCTGTGAGGCAACAGATAAGTCTGCAGGAGAAAATCAGGTGTAAACTGGCTCTGTTTACTGTTGTGATTTGCTGTCAGAACCTCCTGATGGTGGCTGTCAGTTAGCACAACAGCTAAACTGCAAAACTTGGTTTGCCTTTTCTCTAATAGAAGTAAGAGAACTGACCCAGGATGATGGATTCTATAAACAGGGATATCTCTATCATAGATACTTAACACCCTTCTCAAAGAGACCTCATCAAACCAGACCCATTCAGAATATTTTGTCTATAATACACACTCATCGAGTGTCACAAAGACTATTTTGTGACAGTTTACAGCTATTTTATTAGTGTCACAGAGATGCTATAATGAATTGCTTCAAACTTAGTTACTTTAAATATCAGGAAATTATTATAATAGTTATGGAAAGCCAAAAGCACATTATCAAGATTCTGGCAAAGTCTTGAAATGTAGCTTGCAGTTTTTCTCTTCCCAATTCTGGACACTGTAAATTTATCTGGACCTGCAAAAGCCTTGTGGCAAGTTTTGCCAACAAATTTGTCTTCTCTGGGTATTTCCTATAGAAACATTTGTCCAGTTTGTAAACCCTTGTGAATAAGATTATTATATTTCATTTTATCACTTAATTTTATCGCTAAGATCTATTTTATTTTAATTCTTTGTGAGTTTTTTGTGTGTTTATCTGTTATGAGGTAATTTCACTATGTATACCAGGTTGGTCAAGAACTCATCATATATCGCAGAATGGCCTTCAACTCATAAAGTACCTGTTTTAGCCTCCTATATACTCAGATTCTAGGTACCTGCCTCCAGACCCTGCATCAGTGCTTTTATTTTCTCACTTTAATTCTCACATTGGGTTGTATGAGCCAGGACATGAAAACATGTTTATAGTGAGGGAATTATTCATCTCAATAAAATGACTACAATGTTGGGGAGATCAGCTGGAAAGTAGCTAGCGATGTTTCACTGGCTAACATTTTTTTCTCTTGGTTTTGAGAAAGAACCTAGTTGTAGGATCAGAGTTGGAACTGTAAGCTGTGAATCTCTTAAGGATATGGGAAGGTAGAAGACAAGCAGCTTTGGGGTACGCCTGTGGAAAATGCTTCAAAAGAGTAATATGTATAGAGAATAAGGAAACTTTACATAATTATTTCCTATCAATTGCTCTTGGGAGAGGAAAGCCTGTTAGTAAGCAGTGACGTTAAAGGAGGAGGATTGCTTCAGTATTGTAGCATTCTACTTCACAGGGCTTTGAAATGACTTACTCTGTTCTTAGAAATAACAAACCCTTTTCCAATTTTCAAAGGAAACCATTTTCAGATTATTTTAAAGCTAGTCAGAATGCAGTTGTGAACCGTGAACCAACAGCACCCTGTCTGAACATCTCCGACTCTAGCATTTCCACAACATATGCTGAGATCCCAGGTGACAAGGGAGGCTTGGAAAGGCAGGATTCAGTGCCAAGAAATCTTAGAAGCTTTATCTGAAAGAATTAGAACTTCACCCTGCCTCATACTACCCTGAAGTTTATTCTAGATTTTTGTCTAGAGAATAAAATGTTTCCTCCCTTGGTGTGTTTGTTGCCCACTAAGGGAATGGAGAGAACCTGAGACATTCACTGAAGTTTTTGTAAAGTTTCTAAACTTCATAGCTCTCAAATCTATTTGGCATGTTAGATCATGTACTTACCCTTAGTCTCTCTTTCTATGACTAACAAATTCCATGAAACTATTTACCAATGACTCCCCTATTGCTCAGACCAGAGTTTTGTAACCAAATACACATTTGATAAAGGGGGAATAACCACCTAGTTCTTGAGAATCAAACATACGTGGATATATTATGAGCTGTCCTTCAGACACTAATGCTTAAGAGTAAAACCCAGTGTTGAAGGAATGAGTTATATGAATAAATTCCATTTTGTAAACAGACTGCGCTTTACAACACTCTTTACCTATCAGTATCCTCTATAGGAGAGAGAAAGAAGTATAGATTTCTATTTTCTCCTGTTTCTTTCCTAAATCTTCCTTTCTGTTGCTGCTTCTGAATGCCACTACTAGATAATCATAGAATTTTGTATCCGTTAAAGTTACAGACAACTGAGAGAAAGAACTGGAGGCCTAAATCAATAAAGAGTGGGTGAAAGTCCACTTCTTAAGGTTGTTCCATAATGTGATGCTTCTTTAATGATGGAAAAGAATAGACTCATTGAAACACTGAAAAGTGATTTGATTTTGTTACAATAGCATTACTTTTTCTATTTAATTATTACATAGGCATGAGCCCATATCCCACAGCAAAGTCCATATTTAAATATTTTAGCCACTTCAAACTTACTTAATGGATTAGAAAAAGCCCACATATTTCCACAGAACCATATCTTCTGGTGCAAGCAGATAGCACATTTGCCAGCCCAGTGATTATGTCAAATACCATCCAATATTGAAGTCCTAGAGCAGGCAAAAAAAAAAAAAAAAAATACAGATGCCTGCTTAAACAATTTACATTTCACAAAATCTTCTGTTATAGTTAGCCAGTTGTGCTATTTACAATATCTAAACTCTGCTCTCATTCCTATCAAATGGATCAAGCTAGGCTGAGGATAGATTCTAACATAATTTCTGGGTGACCACAGACAAAATGAATTCAGATTCTATTTTAAATGGGTCCCCTGTGGCATGGAGCCCATGCATAGAGCCTTGAAAATACAAGAGTGAAGCCCTTCTCCTTCAACATCTAACTAGGCAATGTGTTTCTAGTAGGGTGTGGAATTAAACTGGAACAAACACTTGGAATAGGATAGTTGGGACAGAAAAGTGGAAAGAAGAAACAATTTTTTAAGTCAAGTAGAATTTTGAGGACACTAGAAAATCATGCTAAAAAAGGATGCAATGATGGCCCATCAGACACCACTATGGATTCTGAAGGGCCTCTAAAGCCTTGTAATCTATATCGGTTCCATCCATATGAGGTTCTAGAGCAGAAAGATATGCTGAATATACATACGTACATATGTGTATAATATATATATTACTGAGGAGGGGCTGTGAAGATGACTAAGCTATACAGTTTCTACTTGGAGTTTAGTTCTCAACACCCACATCAGGCTATAAATCTAGCTCCAGGGTATCTGATTCTCTTCTTTTACACACACACACACACATACACACACACACACACACACACACACACACACACACACATAACACATACACACACACCGTATATAGAAAAATCTTAAACACAGAGAAAAAGTACTAATAAGCCTGTGAAATACAGATGTTGAAACAAAATTAAACTCAAGAAAGAAAGACTGGTCAGTCAAAGCATTTCACAGAAAAACAGAGGAGTACAATCAGCTTTGCCTATAGCCCTGTCAATGGTGGTGAATGTTCACAAATAAAATTTTATTACAGAGAAGAAAAGTAAGAAAGGGCAAGGAAATGCTTAAAACCTGACAAATGTAAATCAAGGTTCATTCAATGAGCATTTTTGAGGCACTCATGGATCTTCCAATATTTTTGAAAAGTGAAGGAATATTTGTCATGATTTTAATGAGCAAACATGAGGTAACAAAACCTGACTTTGAATGCTAATGTCATGTTTATTAGTCTGGTTACCTCCATATGGCTTCTAAATTAATGTAATAAACCCTTTAAAAGAATCATCTTTGATATAAACTGCACTAGAAGCAAATGTGAAAAGAAAACAACAAACTTGACCTAAGAAATTTTTAAAGCACCAGCAGACACTCCCTCTAGCAGTCACTAAAATTCCTTTCTGTCTACAAGCTCACCAGCATTTTCTATCATTTGTTTTCTAGATAACAGTCATCTGTGCTGATGTGAGATGGTATCTTTAGATGTTGTCCTTTTCCTTTTCCTAATGGCTAATGATGTTAAACAATTTTAAGAATGATAAATGCTGTTTATATTACTTATTTGATAAGTCTCTGTTCAGTTCCACAGGTCACTTAAAAAAAAAATAGGTTGTTTGTCTTTGACATTGCTGACTGTTGCTCATAGTATGGTAGGTATGATTCAGATTGTTGGAAAAGAAAACCCATCAATCTCTCCTACTCTGCTGTGAATACAATGTGCTTTAATACCAATCTGCCTGGTAAAAGTTGTCAATGGTACAATGGTAGCATTTCTGCCTTCAAGAGTAACCAAATTATTTCTGACTTGGGAAACACTCTACAAAAGTGAAGTCAATATACTCAGAATTACCCTATCTTTGAAGCTACAACTAACATTTTGTTAAATGGACATATAATCAAACAGTCTTAAAAATGAATATGCTTGTACTAGAAAATAGTGTTGTTCTTAGCCTTGAACGAAGCTGTTCATAGCCAGTGGCAGTTAGCTGTCAGAATGCTAAGAATTGATGACTAGTAAGTGTTTAGTCTTTAAGGGGACATCCATATCATATCTACCAGGGCCAGGGAACATTGCCAAAAAAAAAAAAAAATGAGCAAGAAAGGATAGAAGAGTTAGAGTACAGGGAGGAATTGTATGAAACACTGTCTTAGGACAGTGACATTGCAATCTTACTCCTATAGCACAAATGGAGCCCCTTCACCATTTCTTCATCGAATGGAAAAAGGGTTTATGAGGAACAAACCTTCATGCAGGAATTTGGCCATTGAATGACTTTAAATGTGTATCTGTAATGACAGTGGGAAGAATTGTTTTTTTCAGTGGTATAGTCACTGATAAACTGTCATGTTCTGGTAAATAACCCCTATCTATGCTCATATAAGCAAAATTAATTAAACTGAGTTAATTTAGGGGAAAAAACCATGAAACAAGGAGAAGTAATTAGCAGAAGTTTAAGAGTGGGAAGGAGAGTTAAGAAAGGCTAATAGGGTGATTCTGGTCACAGTATATATGATTGTCAAACAAATTCTAAGAAATTAAAATCAAAAAATAGTTTAAAGCAATGACATGTTTAACAAAGTCCATGACATAAAACAACACAGAGCAGAAAATAATGAGTCATGCTTTTCTTCAGCCTAAACAAGTTCTCCTCTGTTCATCATTTTTAAATGTGTTTGCTTCAAGAAAGGGTTTTTAATTAACTTAATTTTAACTCAATTACTGTTATTAAAAAAAAGCTTCACAGCTTTTAAGCCCTAAATAAAATTGTATCAATATATTAAGTTTGATACCGTTCATCAATTTAGCTGGAAAAGAATCTTTACATAAGTAACTAGAATGTTTTCTTCTGGGAAAAATCAAATGCTTGGTGCTTTTGATATCTCATCACAAAATGAGTGTGATAATGTGTAAACCCAGGAATAAAGAACTATGCACTCCAATATTGCCAGTCATTGCAGTTCATAAAAATAAGTAGGAAAATAGGTTGTATTACACCTACAACTCTGAGAATTCATTATAAGCACTGGATTATATATTTTAAGCAGGTACATTTTATAGTGTGTGAATTATACACCAATAAAATAGTCATTAAAAAAGGAAATAGAAAGACTAATTTAATCCTTGACAGTCTTATGAAACAGCTACAGGGCATATGGTCATTATTAACAAATTCAGTCATTTTTAATTACTGAACATTAAAAAGTTGAAAATAAAACTAATAATAACTCATGGAAGCTTATACAGTATCCAAAGGAGATTTGCCAAAGAGATTACCTTCACATTTTCCTATTGTGACATCTAGTATTTGAGTTTCAATCTCTATAATATTAAATTATATTTAATTTATTTAAGGATTAGAAAACATTAAAAAAGATAACAATTATTTTGACAAGCAGAACATATTTACAAATGCCATTTATATTTTGAGCTTTCAAAGTAAGATTTTGTTCTTTTCCTTGCATTAAAAATAGATATTTTTCTCATAAAATTAACCCTGATTATAGTTTTTCCTCCTCTATTAACCCCAGCTACTTCCAATTCCCCTCAGATCTGGATCCAACTCCTTTATTAGAAAGCAAACAAGCTTCTAAGAGATAAGAGTAAATTAAGGTAATTCAAAAGTGAACAGATCGAATTGTGCAAAACCAGCAGACATAGAAGGGTAAAAGAGAAGGCACAAAAAAGAGACCCACTTATTCACACTCAGAAATTCCATAAATATGCTAAACTGGGAGTTATAATATATACATAAAGAATCTGTAGAATAAAGAGAGAAAATACATAAATAAAATATAATAATAACTTATTTTTTAAAAAGTTAGATCCTTGACATGATATTATGAAACAAGAAACATCCTAACATGCTGTTTAGTTAATTTTGTATTGTCCATTTACTGCTTTCTCAGTGAGAATTTAGTTTTTTCCCCAGTAATTTATTCTATATTTTTATTAAAATATTCTGTAAAGGAAGACAATGATCTGATTTAATGGAGGTCTTAGAAATTTAAAATTTCCTTGGTGTAAAGGAAGGTATGAATGCATGTTTCTACCTAGTGACTTCAACAAGTATTAATCTCACTGTTTTTTGAACATATCATAGGCATAGCACTCCATATTACACAGCAATCTAGGAATAAGTGTTCTCATGATGCATAATGAGCATTTGTACTCTATGCTTCCATATCATGATACATTCTCTGTACTTGGACAGTCATTCTTTTGCATCTTTAATGTACCACTGCTAAAATTTGAGTCTCTGTCCTCAGATCCCTGTCTCCTTTTAAAGACTCTATGTGGTCCTTCCCTACTTCAACTAAGATTTGTATAAAGTTGGATTTAAACACTTCATTAAAAAAAATCTGAATATAAATGTAATATGTAAATATAAAAAATCTAAAAATAAAAACTCTGAACAAAATTAATGCTGAGCAGTTGAGAGAATCTAATTTATATGTTAAGTCAGATGTTAATATGATTTGTGAACTTGTTAAACAATGCCATTTGTCTTGTTAAATATTGTTTAAAAAGTGTATAAGGAACAAATGTTATTTTAAAACATTAAACAAAAAATAATTATTACTATTAACATACAATTACTATATCATAATATTAAAATAAAATAAATCAAAGTTTTATATATTTTTGCTTTAACTTATAATATACTCAATATCAAAAAGTATATATTAAGCAAGCAAAAATGACCTTAAATTCCCCATAATGATTTTAATGTGAAAGAGGTTCATGGATGGATGAATGGATAGATGGAAGGATGAATGGATGGTAGATGCATAGATAGATAAATAGGCTATATATTACCAAGTTTTTAGTTACAGTAGTGTGAGCTCCATTTTCAGATATCTAATATTTCACAATGGTAGCAAACCTGCCTGATGTCCCCAAACATATGTTTTCATAATATTCTGTCATTAATTGATGTTATTTACAAATACTATTTTTTTCCAAAGGTCACATATGCCTTCTAGGTTCTTTTTATACAGCAAGCTGATTACTAAAGTAGGATGGGGCAACAAAAATAAAGATATAAATACTATCACATCTCATTCATTTATTTTTTCCTTTTATGTCCTGAGGTCTATCAGAGAACTGGCTTCATTTACGATCTAAAGAAAAGGTCAGAGATGAAATTGCTATTTAAAAAGGTATAAGAAGGTGAGGGGTTTTTTTTTGTTTTGTTTTGTTTTGTTTTTTGTTTTTTTATCTCTAGGAACTGTTCGGTTTACATGTTTTTGTGGAAACCAATGCCCTTAGCTATTCACATAGTCTGGTCTGTATGCGGTTGGAAGAAGTTAATTATTGATGGCAGCCATTCTATAGAATGAGTCTACTCTTGGTCATTTAAGTTCTTCTCTTCAGGGCAAGTCATATTTGTTGTATAGGCCTTGGTTCCTGTATTAGTTACTTTGGTGTCACTGGAACAAAAGGCCTCATAGGAATAACACAGGGAAGGAAGAACTTGATGCACCAACATGGTGCCTATACATCCACATAAAGCCCAAAAAAATTTAAAAAGCGTTCTAGGACACAGACACAAAGCCAAAAACAACTTCTTAGTTGTATGCTGTCTTGAGCTGCAGCATGGTGGTTTTGTGGCTTGCAACTTGAACTACAACATGAGGGGGACTCTCAGTCTTATAGAAGTCTTGGTACAAGCACCAGCTGCATATGACTGATGTAAGGTTTCTGTTCATACACACAAAAAATGAACACAGTCAAGCATAGCTTCTTAATAGCAGCATTTTCTGCATGGGCTCTTTTTGCTGGGAGTGAGCAGAGGTGTGGCTCCTTTAGGATTGGCTTGACTCAGCCTGAGCAACAAGAAACTTTTTAGAAGCCCTGCTGCCAAACACTTAAATGAGGTTTATGAGCAATGGTGGCAGTGCTCTACTTGGTGGCAGTGTGGAGCCTAAAACTTCCCAGAGTTGGGGGTAATAAAAGTGACTCCTAGTAACTCTGCCATGAAGCTAGGGTCTCACAGACCAGTGGCCATTCATTGCCAAGGCTTTAATCCTAGTTACAAAGTTGTAATATTAGTCATACTTAGATTAATGGTTCCTGTGGACAGAAAAAGATAGACATATACAGTATGAAGAAACGTTAAATGGTTTACAATGTATTTAAAATATTTGTAGGCTTGGGAGAGAAAAGAAAAAAAATAAAGTAAGTCCTTAAAAAATAAATAGAAAAAGAAAAACAAAGCCACACAAAGATGAAAAATATGCAGAGTCTGGATACTGTATGTTATGTTGTCCTTGAATTGTTTGAATGCAGTGGAAGTAACAAGAGCTGCTACAAGACATTTGGTTATAAAAGTTGCTAGATTAATCGAACCTATATATTTTGGAAATGCCATGACATCAAACTTTAAGTCAAAAAAATGCATTTTATTTTGGAAGAAAGGTTGTTTTTTGTTTTATTTGGTTTTTTGTTTGTTTGTTTGTTTGATTTTTTATTTCCACAGAAAATAAAAGGCTGTGGATTCATTTCAGGTATAACAAAAAACAAATCAAAACAAAAACACAAAACAAACAGGTTTGTTTGAGTAGGCCCCCCACAAAAATTGTCAATGGGAAGAGATGGCCAGATGATCCAACATTTCAGAGCACCTCTATTGTAGCTGCTCCTGAGATCTGCATCCAGAACAGCTTCAAGGCTTCTGCCTGAGATTAAGTAGCCTCACTGACTATTCTACGGAGAACTTGACTATAATCCAAAATTTTGTTTAGATTACCATAGGTTACCAGTGTCCTCAAGCAGCAGGAAGTAGTCTAGAGAACTATGTCAACATTCCACAAAAAAAATGGATTATGAATTGTTTAGAATATTGTTTACAAGTTATAATGAATAATGGTCATGAAAAAAACTATACAAAAAATATTAGATTTGGGATTATTGTTATAAAAGAAGGAGAAAGGTAGGATAATGCTCTTGTACATTGAAAATGTGTGTTACTCATATTGGTTTGATAAAATGCTGATTGGCAAGTATCAGAAAGTAAAGATTAGACAACCAGACTAGGAGAGAATTCTGGGAAGAGGAAAGGCAGAGCACCAGACACCAGCCAGACACGGAGGAAGGAAGATAAGTACGCTGCACTGAAGCAAAGGTACCAAGCCATGTGGTTAAAATAAATATAATTATTAGTTAATTTAAATGTAGCTACTAGTTAGTAATGTGCCTGAACTACTGACCCAGCAGTTATTTTAAAATTAAACTTTGATAGTAATTATTGTATAAGTGGCTGTGGGACTGTGAGTTTGAACCTCTGGGTTAGACCTGGAAAGAAACATCTGACTACAAGAACTTATTATGCTCCATGGTTTTAAAGAATTTACCTAATATGAATTTAACTCTATTTGTTCTGTTCTAATGGTGAGAAAGAACACCATTGTAACAAGAACATGATGCAATTGCTTTTTATTCCATTGAAGGCAGTGAGACAGATGGTGGGTGGATGAGGGACTCAATAGAACCTTCAAAGGCATACATATTCTTCAATAATTTTGTCCTCCAGCCAATGCAAATTTATATATCTTCCCCAAATGTCATAAATGTCATGACCAGATGGATACAATGCCTTTAAGACATGAGGCTATGAGGCACATTTAATATCTAAAAGATGATTATTATCTATAAAATGAAATGGTGGCCTCCATGTGGCAAGATGGGAGTACTTGGTAACATTGCACAGTTGAAGTGCATGTACCATAGCAGGCATGGTGCAGATCAATATCCTTGTATTTAATTACTTTTCATGTGTCCTCCAAAGGGTTCTGTTGTAGTATTTTTTTTTTTTTTTTGGACCGTTTTGGGTCTGGGAGGTTTGTGATTTGGAGTTTGTAACTTGACCTGTGTTGGCGGCCCGGAACCCGGTCCACGGTGGGGTTTTGGAACTTGGCATGTGTGTGGCGGCTTTTAGACCTTAAAGAAATGAATCAGACGTTTATATTATTTTAAACTGTCTGGCTCATATTTTAAGCATGTTATTAGCTAGCTCTTTTATCTTAATTTAACTCATTTTTATTAATTTGTCTATTATGTGGCTCTCAGCCCGTGGCTGGTCGGTACCTCTATATGTCTGTTCTTTTCAGAAGTCGGATGGAGAGTGACTAACTCCATCATTTCTTATTTGCCTGTCTTCTGATTTTTTAACTATTTTTATGGTGCTCTATATAGGCCAAAACAGTTCTTTTATTTATATTATATAGAGAACATTTTATTATAATTTTTTTGTCTAATTAAAAAGGAAAGTTTTAATTTTTATATAGTAAAATTATAACAGAACAACTTTTAAGTAGGAATTATAGTCATAATATCTAGTTTACTTGTATTTATAAAATTAAAGAAAATATTTGATTATTTATTTTATTATTGTGAGTTTAAAGTTTTATATTTAATATATTTTTAAAACTAAAAAGAACTATATTTATAATTATTAAATCTTTAATTATATTAAAGACTATAGAAGAATATAATATTATCTAAATAAACAGGAAGTGTAAGCAACTTTTAAAGTCTAGAAAATGACAGAGGTGACACTTGTTTGTTTGGACAGTC